>PVJI01027593.1:0-17481 GCA_004026765.1 Micronycteris hirsuta
TAGGGAAAAGGTACAGGGAGTAAGAGGTATAATAAGTAGGCACAAAATAGACAGGGGGAGATTAGGAATAGTATAGGAAATGGAGAAGCTAAAGTACTTACATATATAACCAATGAACATGAACTAAGTGGTGGGAGGGAGTGCTGGAGGGTAGAGGGTGCAAGGAGGAGGAGGATAAGGGGGATAACAAAACTGGGACAACAGTAATAGCATAATCAATAAAATATACTGAAAAAAAATGTCCATATTACCCAAAGCCATCAATAGAATCAACATAATCCCTATCAAAATCCCAATGGCATTTTTCCCATAAACAGAAAAAAAATCCTAAAATTCATATAGAACCATAAAAAATGCAAAATAAACAAAACAATTAAGAAAAAGAAGAACAAAGGCAGATACATTACACTTCCTGATTCCAAACTGTTATATATTACAATGGTATAGTAATTATTAAAAACAGTATAGTACTGGCTAAAAATAGACACAGAGACCAATGGAACAGAATAGGGAGCCCAGAAATAAACCCTAACATATACACTCAACTAATATTTGACAAGGAAACCAAGAACATTTATGGGGAAAAGGATAGTCTCTTCCACAAGTGTTGGCAATATTGGATAACCACAAGCAGAAAAATGAATTTGGACCCTTACTTTAAATAAACTCAAAATGAATTTAAAATTTTAACATAAGACCTCACACCACAAACCCCCTAGAAGAAAATGTAGGAAACTTCATTAACATTGGTCTTAGTAACAAATAATTTTTGGAGATAACCAAGAGCACAAGCGACAAAAGCAAAAATCAACAAGTAGGATGACATTATGCTAAGTGGGCATATGTTAAGTGAGATGCATCAGACAGAGAAAGACAAATACTGCACGGTATCACTTACATGTGAAATATAAAACAAATTAAAAACAGAAAGCAGAATGGTAGTTACCAGGAGCTAGGTGAGTGAATGGGGAGATGTGTAAAGGCACAAACTTGCAACCAGTAGAAAAATAAATTCTGGAGATCTAATGCACAGCATAGTGATGATAGACAATAATTATAAACCCAAAGTTGCTAAGAGACTAGATCTTAATTTTTCCCACCACAAAAAAAGAAACAATAAGTACATGACATGATAGAGGTGTAAGCTAACGCTATGGCAGTAATCACTTTTGCAATACATAAATGTACAAAGTCAACACATTGTACCCCTTAAACTTACATCATGTTAAATGTCAATTATATCTTATAAAATATTATTTTTAAAATGATAACATTAGTACTTATGTTGTTGATAACAAGGGTGAGATAAGAAATATGTGTAAAATTTATTCCATTTTTAAGCATCATCATGAAAGCCACCTTATTTATTTATTCAAAGAGGCCTGAAAAGGATGTGGACATGCACTAACTGGTTTATATGAAAATGAACAGAAGGGGAGGCATAGGAACAGAGATGTTGAAAAGAGGACCCAGGAGTAGCAGGGCATGCACTTTCTAACTACTGAGACTGATTGTCAGGTGCAAATTGCCACAGTGTAAAATGGGGATTCATTTTGTGACCCATTCATACCAGGAAACTAGAATTATTCCTAGGGGAAGTGTCTGTTCTGATTATGGTAGTTATGGGGCAATAAATTCTCTGTGATGTGAGAGAAGGAAAGGAAAGACAGACTGTATACTTATTGCCATCAAAAGCTCTCTATCTTTATAAGGCTTTTACTTAGAAACCAGAAATAAAATGAGAGGAAAGCCCATGGTATGTAGCCAATAATCATGACACCTTGATCTCTGTTTCACATTTTTTTTTCATTTACCTGAAAACTACTTAAATTGAAGTTATAGGGGTGACATTGGTTCACACAGTCATACAGATTTCAAGTATAGAACTCAACAAAACATCATCTGCACCCTGCATCATGCACCCATCACCCTAAAAAAATCTCTTTCCATCCCCATTGCCCATCCCCTTTGCCCACCTCCACCTATATCCAAAGAAACCTGAAACACCTGAGAATTTATCTCTCATATCCTAATTTTCTATTAACTTCACTTTTGATTTTCACTGTTAAATGCTTCTTTCTTTGCACCCACAACATGTGACATAGAAGATCTAGATCTATTAAGCAAAAATCACTTTTATTTGTCCCATGGGGTGGTGGAACTGTCCCAGAAACAGTGCATCTGACTGATCTCACCAGCTGTGCTGAACCAGCCATTGACAGACCTGTGGGGTGGGGAAAAGAAAGCCACACATATTTTTTTATGTATAGATTTACTGTATCAGATTCGTGGGACGGAAGTGAGGTCAGACTACCACCTGACATTAGAAAGCCTTGTATCTCATATAAGGAGATATGTAAGATTCAGCATCTAATTGGTGTTTGAAATCCAGAAAGTTTCCTTTTACAGTCTCTGATGCCAAAGAAGATGTTAAGCAGGGTTTCTATTGGCTGCTGGAAGATGGCGATGTCAGGCGATGGGACTATATAACCCCCTTCCTGCTGTAGGAGCCCCCATTAAGGATCAAGAGGATTCCTGGTATGGTTTGAGGAAGTTAAGACTGTTACCTGTAAACATGAGGGTCAAAAGGACCATGAATGGACACTGCTTTCTCCAAGGACTTGCTTTTTTCCTCTTCGGTGTCCTAGCAAGTGCTCAAGGTAAGTGTAGCCTCACTTCTTAAAATAAACAGTGATGCTGGATTAGCTCTAAAGTCTGAGGAGATGATTACTGGATTATAAAGACAACACCTCCCTATAGACCATTTGGTTTTCACCAAATGTAATCTTTAGTGACAGTCGACGCTGATTTTTCTCCTGTGGGGATTGTTTTTCAAGTTTAAATGGGAGATGTTGCAGAGATGTAAACCTTGTTCTCAGATTGACCCAAGTCTGTGTTTCATGCCTCTCCAACACCCTAAAGCTCAAATCACCTTCTGCAATGGACTATGGCTGAGGGTCTACCCCAGGCTGGGTCTCTGATCTGTCCTTCCTCTATTCTACATTATGTCTCTCCCAACCAGCATTTTGATATTTCTGCTCTTTCAGCCAATAGATTGTGTGTGTACATGAGTTAGTTGGAGAGAGAGAGAGAAATGGGTAAGGGGAAGTTTGAAGAGTGTGTGAAGGTTAAATATGAAAGCAAGAATATGTCTGCCCAGGGAAATCAACATTTTAGACAGGAGTCCACAGAACTCACATTCTCTAAGCCAGACTGTTGGACTTGGTGGTGGAAGTGGTAGTGGTGGGGATGATACATGAGCATGTGTATATGAGGAGGGCAGAGATGGAAACCTCCCTGACCATCAAGAAAGCCCTCCCAATATGAACTATAATTACACCCCCAGATAACCTTATACTTGCAGTCTAAGCCTGACTTTGAGGTTTTTTTTATCTTCCCCACAAACCTACAGCTCTGATGTTTTTCTGCTTTACTGTAGTTTTTCCATAGCATTGGGTTCTTGGCAGAATGTTGCCTTCCTGTCTGTGATGTTTTCCCTTCCTAATTCTTGGATTGATGGTCCTCAAACCCCATTGTGCAACAGAGAAAAGTGATGCCAAATGTAGGCGATCATGGGTGAATTAACATTAACATTGAAGGCAGAAGGAGAATGGAGCCTCACAGACTTCAGGATATACCTCTCTTGGTCAATTTTGCCCTGTCCCACTGGGGTACTTGAGCTTGTTCTGTGACATCTTAAAAGATCTGCTAATTAAGAAGAATCCTGTGCTTATCAATGTCCTATGTTAAATTTTCTCTTGTAGTTCTCGCAGATCCTACATGAAAACTGGCCCCCATTGGGCCGCTTACTCAAGATATCAGTGTGTGAACTCTAAAATGTGAATAATCTAGCCACGTGCCTGGAGAGCTGGCTCTTGCAGGTGTGGGCCTTGGTCTCTGGCTGCCTTTGCAAAGCTCCTCACCTCTCTATCCCACCCCTTAACCCACGTTTCCTCTTTATTTCCAGCCCCTCCTGTCAGAAGTTTGTCTCTCTTCTTTGGGAAATTCTACTTCTCCCAATAGGGGCAGAAGTACTGTTTCTCACTCCCTTATTATTTTTCTTGAAACTTCTAGTTTCTTGGGTTTGGGCCACATCCTAATAATGGTTGATTTTGATTTTTATCTGTATTAATGGCTTGTCCTGTTATAGTCATGAAAATTCTCTCTTTAACTCAATTAGTGTATCTTGCTTTCAAGTCTACTTTTTTGTGATATTGATATGGCTACTCCACTTGACTTATGATTAGTCTTTGCATAGTATATAAATACATTTTTTTCATTTCACTTTCATCTTTTTTTTGCCCTTGTATATAACATTTACTTGAATTTTGTTGTTTTATCTAGACTGACTTTTACTTGAAGTATCTAATCCATTTACATTAAATGCAATTACTAATAGTGTTGGGTTAGTGTTTACCATTGCTTTTAATTGACCCACCTGCTTTATATCTCTTTTTCTCTCCTCTTTTTGCCTTCTTTGTATTAGGCACATTTGTTATTATTCCAGATTTTTCTCTTTTTCTTTGATTTTCAGCAGCATTACTAGGTATGGGGCTTTCCATACCTTTCTTAGAGTTCTCTGAGCTTCTTGAATATGTATTTTATACTTTCCATCCATTTTTACATTATGACCCACTATCTCTTCAGATATTACTTCTGCGGCACTCTTTGTCTCTCTCTCTCTCTCTCTCTCTCCATTCCTCATCCTCATCCTCCTGCTCTTCTCTCCTCTAAATCACTAATTCTGTCTTAAGTTCTATCTAAACTTCTTTTAACCTATTCATTTAATTATTAATTCTAGACATTTTATTTCTAGTTGGCACTGTTACATTGATTTTTTATATATTTACAATTCTTTGTTCTATTTTTTCACCTTTTTACCTGTGTTTTTCACTCTTCCCTCTTTTTTCTTAAATACATAGATCATAGCTAAAATCCTTATCAGCTAACATCACCATCTTTATCATGTGTGTTTCTGTCTCCTCTTTTTTCCACTTTGTTAATTTGTCACATGATCCCATCTCTTTACATGTCATGTAAGTATTTATTGAATGCTATAAATTGTATATGAAAAAGATATGATATTCAAGATATATCATCTAACACCTGAAAGGATTCATCTTCTGTTCTACTAGATAGGTTGGGGAGCAGGGCTGATCACCCAAATGTCTAAATACAACCTAGAAATGAGCTGGAAAAAGTCTGGGTTGCAGTTTTGGTAACACTCAGTCTACCTCTGATTTTTCCCTGTTTCTATGGCATGCGTTTGTGGGGATTTCAGTTGAAAGCCTACATGTTTTGGTACCATAGCACCCAAGAGAATGAGGGAATTATCCACTCTGCTTCCCAAAATTTTTGACATAGTTCTTTGGCCTCCTGCCCTTCACAGCTTTTATACTGGGCAAATATTTGAGGAGGAAACCTGTTGTGTGTGAGAGTGGCCTGAAAGCCTCCAATTTTGTCACTCCAGCACCAGCAAATGCCCAAAAGTATGCTGGCTTCTTTGTTCCAACAGGAGTCCTCCGCCTTGCCTCAGCACAGACTCTGTGCTATTAACCCATGCACTGAATTGAAAAATTCCCATAGAGAAAAAAAGCTGTAGGCGTTGGCTAACACTGAAATTATCTCCACTCTTTGGAATTTTAACTTGTATAGTCCATGCACTATCCACCAATGTCTAATACCTTTACTTTTTTTTTTACATTTTTCGTCTTTTTTAGTTGTACCCAGTGGGACCATTCCTAATGGAAACAAAAGTTCTTGGTTTTAGTCTCTACTCATCACTTAATTAAAGCAAACTGATAGACATTATTTAACTTCTCTTTACATCCCTTTTTCATGTGTAAAAATTAGAGATAAATAATACAGTGGACCTATCAAAATTATCTGTTCAAATACTTTCAGGGCAGGAATATAACCTGTTTCTGCTCTGTGGTCAAGTTAGGAAATACATGGTATTTTCCCCCCAGAGAACAAATAACTCCATACTTTCAATAATAGCAACTCTTGACATGAAGATTGGTTTGGAGGAAGAAGCAACATTCTATGATTCCCAGTGGAATGTCTGGCCAATGTCAATCAATTTCATCTGTCATTATCTCTAATGTAAGGATGCTCAATCTACACAAAGAGAAGTACATTTTTTTGAAACTAACTATTCAGATCTAGAGTCTGAAGACTAAAATGTAAGTGAAGTATTCTGGGAGAAATCGTGGCCTGTCTCATGGTCCATTTTTCAGCTCTTGAATACTAATATACCAAGAAGAACAATTCTGATTGGGATGGAATTGATGGCTGCTACCCTAGGCTTCTGATGAGCTCACCCCAGTTCTTCACTCCATTCTCTTTCATCTGATTCTTCTAGTTCTCAGGTCATTGGCACCAAAGTGTGAAATAAGCCAGAAGTAAAAGACCAATACCGTATGATCTCACCTATAAGTGGAACCTAATCAACAAAACAAACAAATGAGTAAAATAGAAACAGAGACTTGGAAATAAAGTACAAACTGACAGTGACAGGAGGGGATGGAGAAGAGGAATAACGGGGGTAGGGGGAGAAGGAGAAGGGGCAAGAAAAGGAACTCAAATAGAGGACTTACGGGCACAGACAATGCAGGATGATTGACTGTGGGAGTAGGAGAGGAGAGGGGGAGGGGTGAGCAATGGGGAAAAGGCAGGACAACTGTAACTAAACAACAATAAAAATATATTTTAAAAAAATGAAATCCATCCAGCTGGTAGCCCGCTACAGTGACTCTGAACTCATATGCCTGCTCAGGGTAGAGATTCTAACATTTCCTGTATATCTTTTGCAGGTGCTATGCAGAACTCTACAAATCAGAAGGTTAACTTCAGACAGGACCCATGTAACACTTTTCTATCTGAGACTACTCACCATGTTATTTTCTACTTAATTTTTCCTATTTTTTTTCTATTTTTAACCCTAATACTCTCTTATCACTGCAGTAGGAAACCAGACCCAGGTGTGATCCTAGTGAATTTGTTCCACAGGACCAGAAAACCCTTCCCTCTTTCCCTGTGTAAACTCTCCATTGGCCTCTCTTTCCTCAGGCAGCGGACAGCTCCGCCTGGTGGACGGGAACAGTCGCTGTGCCGGCACAGTGGAGATCCTTCACAAGGGCTCCTGGGGCACCATCTGTGATGACAGCTGGGACCTGAACGATGCCCAGGTGGTGTGCAGACAGCTGGGCTGTGGGGAAGCCCTCGATGTCACGATCTCAGCTTACTTCGGGCCAGGATCAGGCCAGATCTGGCTGAGTGAGGTGAACTGCACAGGAAGGGAGTCCCACCTGTGGAATTGCTCTTCCCGGGGCTGGGGAAATCACTACTGCTGGCACGGGGAGGACGCAGGGGTCGTCTGCTCAGGTCTGTGCTGCACATTGTCAATTGTCTGGGGGAGGAGATGGGGACATTGAAGAATGGGAGTCTGAGCTCTGGGGTAGAGGTGGGGTTGTTGCTGAAAGGACCAAAGGAGAAGGAAGTTTCCTTCCACAGTCCCTGTGCTGACAGCTTAGCTGTGGAGAAGCCTTCAAGGCCACTTACTTCTGGGCAGGAATAGGAAGAATCTGGCTGTACAGTGTGAAGTGCACAGAAAAGGAGTCCCATTTGTGAAAGTGTCCTTCCTAGGGCTTGGGGCATTATACTGCAATTATGGGGAGAATGCAGGAGTCATTTGCTCAGGTATGGTCAGGGCATTGCCCACCAGGTGAGAGAATGGCAAGTCCCAAGGAAGCTGGTGTCTGATCACTGGGGCAATAGAAGATGGATGGGCTAAAGAATCTGAGACATCTACCCATCATCCCCAAGTGTACAAAACACTTGTGAATGACAGGATTCCTCTACTTTCTTCTTATTGTCTCAATTGCTATTCTTTCCTTCTTTGGTGACAAAAAAGCTCATTATAGTATTACCTCAATTAAATTCAATCTTCATGATTTTTAAAAATTTTACTTTTGTAAGAATGATTTTGCAAATCACTACACATATTCCCTTTGTATTGTGAGCCAGCCTATCAGAGGGAGAGTCAAGAATGAGGCTGTACTTTCCTGGGTTGAATTGTTTCTGTGTTATATAATGTAAGACACTGTTTTGCACTAGATTAGTAAGAATAGAGGCACAGAGGATATCATTAAACCAATCAGAGAGGAATTAATGGATTTGTGCCAAATTGCAACTCTCTTTTGCAAATTCAAGCCTACGTGTTTGCAGTCTTTGGCCAGTAGAACTAGAAATCTTTGGATGAAATTCTTTGTGTCATAGGTTCTCTATTGATAGTTTAATGAAAAGATTCTTAATTTTTTCTTTCAAAACATCTGTAAACTCAAACTTTGGAGAGACACTTGCACTGGCAAGTTAATGGCAAAGGTAATAAAGTATTAATATGTATATTTTAATATATTTTATTAATTATGCTATTACAGTTGTCCCATTTTCCCCCTCTATTCCCCTCTGCCGCACACACCCCCATTCCCTGCCCTTTAGTTTTTGTCCATAGGTCATACACATAAGTTCTTTGGCTTCTACATTTCCTATACTATTCTTAACTATACTATTCTATACTATTCTGTCTGTTTTCTACCTACTGTTTATGCTGCTTATTCTCTGTACTTTTTCCTCCTCTCCCCCTCCCACTCTCCTGTTGATATCCCTCCATACCTTATATAAATCCCTTTAACATTTCATATAATAAAGGCTGTGTGATGAGGAACTCCTTGAACTTGATCTTATATGAGAAGCACTTTATCTGTCCTTCCATTCTATATGAAAGTTTAGCTGGACAGAGTATTCTTGGATGTAGGTCCTTGCCTTTCATGACTTGGTATACTTCTCTCCAGCCCCTTCTTGCCTGCAAGGTCTCTTTTGAGAAATCAGCTGACAGTCTTATGGGAATTCCTTTGTAGGTAACTGTCTCCTTTTCTCTTGCTGCTTCTAAGATTCTCTCCTTATTTTTAATCTTGGGTAATGTAATTACAATGTGCCTCGATGTGTTCCTCTTTGGGTCCAACTTCTTTGGGGCTCTCTGAGCTTCCTGGACTTCCTGAAAGTCTATTTCCTTCACTAGCTTGGGGAAGTTCTTCTTCATTATTTGTTCAAATAAGGTTTCAATCACTTGGTCTTCCTCTTCTCCTTCCAGCACCCCTATGACTCATATGTTGGGACGTTTAAAGATGTCCTGGAGGTTCCTAAGCCTCTCCTCATTTTTTTGAATTCTTGTTTCTTCATTCTTTTTTGGTTAAATGCATTTTTCTTCCTTCTGCTCCCTCCATTGATTTGAGCCCCAGTTTCCTTCCCATTTCTATTGGTTCCCTGCACATTTCTCCTCATTTCCTTTAGCATATCCTTCTTTTGTTCATCTACTTTGCAAACAAATTCAACCAAGTCTGTGAGCATCCTGACTACCAGTGTCTTGAACTGTGCATCTGATAGTTTGGCTATCTCTGTGTCACTTAGTTGTATTTTTTCTAAAGTTTTGATCTGTTCTTTCATTTGGGCCATTTTTTTTCCCTCAGTGCACCTGTTACTTTAAGGGGCGGAGCCTTAGGTGTAACAACCCACGTCGCTGTGTTGCGATGCTGCCTGTGGGGACGGAGCCTGAGAGGGAACAATGGTGCTTGCTCCATTTTCTGCCGGCTTTCAGTCCCTTCCCTTGCTACCCACAAGCAAATTGGGCCCTTCTTTGCTGGTTCTCAGGTGGGTGGGCTTGCGTAGTTCCAGGTCCCTGTGGGTCTCTCCAATGAACTCTCCTGTGAGGCTGGGAATTTCTCCCACTGCCACCTCAACCCCCACAGGTGTTTTGAATTGGTGGTTTGAGGCTTTATTTCCCGTGATGGTGGGTTGTGAGGTCTGCTCTGCTCCCCAGCTTTTTTCTCCGGTTTATCTGCACGTGAATGAGGGACCGCCCAGTCTACCAGTCTCAGCCCTGCTGGGTCCAGATCAGCCCACTGCAGGTTTTGCTGAGTGCACCAGCTGCGTTTTGGCCAGGCGCACCTACCGCAGGTGTCTCCAGGCAGCTGCAGCATTGCCAGTACCACTGTCCCTCCTACCGTGTCTTTAACTCCTTGGTTGTTGGACTTCCACTCAGTTTGATTTTCTGTCAGTTCTGGCTATTTTTGTTTTTTAAATTGTTGTTTTTCCTCTTTTGGTTGTGTGAGGAGGCACGGTGTGTCTACCTACACCACCATCTTGGCCGGAAGTCCAATATGTGTCTTAAAAGTAAGAATTATATAGTTTTTACTTGACCACTCAGTGAATTTGGGGGTTTATTTGATAAGAATGACAGTAAGGGAACAAACAACTTTTGAAGAAGGAGGAAAAGGTTCACAGTAGCTGTGGTGAGAGTGATGATAAGATCTTCCAAATGACACATATGGGGTACTCTGAGCAGTACTAAGAGTCAAGGGGGTGGTGTCGAAAAGGCTCTGTTCACTTTTATGTGAATTCTGTGTGGCTGGTTATAGGGATTGAGAAGAATGAGTTATAAGGTGGACTCAAGAGTGAGATAAGGAAAAGGTCAGAGTGTTAGAAACAGGACCCCAGAAGTGAAATTTTGAGTAACTTGCATAAGGACACAGGATATCTATATAGCAGGATACCAGATAGGGATATATCAGACCTTAATTTTCATTTAGCTTTCAGTGAGATTGATTAATACAAATATACCTCTGAAGAGGCAGTTTCATTTTCTTTGTGCTCTCTGGGTCTTTCATACACTTAGCAGAGGTCTTTAACCTGTGTACTCATGTTTATCCTCCACTACAAATAAAGCCCTACAAAGATAAGAACATTCTTTGATTGTGATTTACCTATCAAAGTTCCCAAAACATGGCAAACTCTACAAAGATGTTTGCATTTTGAATAAAACAACATGAAATAGACTCTCAATATTGTTTTCAAATACTCTTTTCCTATCTAAATAACATACCTGTGTAGAGTTTAGAAATGCCTCATTTGAAGCTTCCCTTTCTCTCCCTTTTCATCAATTCCCAACCACAGACTCGAATATTGCCTATTTCTGGACCTCCAACATCCCTCTTTCCTTGTTCTTTGCTGCATCTTGATGGAAAGTTCATGCTGACCACCTCTGGCTTTATAGGGGAATGCACAGCCCAAGGGCACAGGGCAAGTTTGGTCTTAAGAAGACACTTGGATCTTTGTGAGTCTATGAATGGCCAAATACAACAACCAATGGAGACGTTTCCCACATCTCAGACAACAAAGCACTCTGTTTCATCAGAATACTAGGATCCTGGGCTGATGGGTGAGGAGCTGGAAGGGGACAGGCATAGGTGAGGCTGACCATCAAAAGACTTCAGAGTTGTTGGTGTGGATGCAGATGAGTCACAGCTTCAGGCAGGACAGAGAAGACAGGGTTGGCCAGAAGTGAAGTAATAAAAACAGGACCTAGATGAAAGGTGATGATACCCAACCTGGTCCTCCTTGCTCTCTCACTTCCCTAGATAAATATCAAGACAAAATAAAGCTATAACAACAACAGGGAGTGTTTCCTCTGGCCAAAGGAACCCTAAGCACAAGCTGAGATATAGAAAATTGGGGATCTCCCAGGATCAGGCAAAGATGCAGAAAGAGTAGTTTCCCAAAGACCTGGCCCCCTGAGATCCCTCTTGTCACTCAGGTTGACGTCTCTCTAGCAAATGAGCTAAATTTGGAAAATGGAGAGAAGAGTAGAAGTGAATCACCTGGGAGAGTGGCCCATGTTTTATACTTAGCAGTGGGCCTGAAGTGAGATGAGATGTTATATTAACCTGGGACATAGAACTGGCATTGAGAGCATAAAACAGGCACAGAGGAAGTGAATTCTGGAGCCAACAGTATTCCCTGACTCTGTAATCTGACTCTGTAAGCATTTGCTAGGATTCCCCTGTCTGGGAAGAAATACCCAGTATGAAGTGATCCACAAGCTGAACTGTCTTACATATTCCCTCTGAGAAATCACTCTTTCCAGAAAAGTAAAACTTTCACACCATTGCCTATGACATGCTTCCAATTGCCAAGCTAGGATCATGAACACATTCCTGGGTTTCTGTGTTTTTTCTCTCAGGATTTGTGCATCTGGCTGGATGGGATGGACACTGCTCGGGTCGAGTAGAAGTCCATTCTGGGGGAGTCTGGATTCCAGTGCTTGATGTAAACTTTATGTGGCCCACTGCCCAGGTCATCTGTGCAGAGCTGGGATGTGGCAAAGCTGCATCTTTCCTGGTGGATGTGTCCTTCAAAGAGTGGGGTAGATGGGTGTGGACTGAAGAGTTCCAGTGTGAGGGGCAGGAGCCTGCCCTCCAGTTCTGCCCCAGAGTGCCCTGTCCAGAAGGTGCTTGCCTGCACAGTGGAGCTGTTCAAGTTTTCTGTTCAGGTAAGATGCAGAGCAGGACTTCAACCTTCCTGCATTCTCTGTTGGGGTAAGAAAAACATGAGGTTTTGATAAAATCCTGTTTTCTCCTACCAGCATACACAGAAGTGCGGCTCATGAAAAATGGCACCTCTCAGTGTGAAGGACAAGTGGAGATGAATATTTCTGGAGAATGGGGAGTGCTCTGTGCCTCTCACTGGAGCATGGCCAATGCCAATGTTGTCTGTCATCAGCGTGGCTGCGGAATTGCCATCTCTACTCCAAAAGGCACCTACATTGTGGAAGGAAGTGATCAGATTGGGAAAGCCCAATTTCACTGCTCAGGGGCTGAGTCCTTCCTGTGGAATTGCCCTATGACTGCCCTGGGCATTCCTGACTGTACCCATGGGAACACGGCCTCTGTGATCTGCTCAGGTAAGAGAAAGGGAAGGGCTGCCTGGTACTAAGAATGTTGCTTGAGTGGAAGAGCAGAAAGTGTGGAAAAACTGCCTTTGAAAGTAAGATATTTCAGGGAAAAAAGAAATATGGTTGTTCTCAATGTTCGTTCATCTTTTTGGTCAAGGTACAAAGTGTGAGGAATAATATTTTTCAAATAAACATTTTATTTAAGTAGGATCATAGGGAATGTATGAGTAATAAGTGTGTACCTCAGTCATGTACCCCACCCCAGATTAATAAAGAGAAGATTAAAAACACCCAGGAAGTCACCTTCCCCTCCCACAAATCACTCTGTCCTCCTTCCTCTCCAAACAAGACCATTTTCTAACTTTTACTACTATAGAATATTTTTGTCATTTTTTGAACTTCATAAAAAACATGAAATATATTTTATGTGTCTAACTTCTTTGACTCCACATTATGTTTGGAATTCATTCATATTATTGCTTAAGCAACATTTTTTTCATTTTTTATGCTCTAGAGTATTCCGTTAAATAATTACATGATGGTGTATTGATCAATTCAACTAATATTAGATTTCAGTTGTTTCCAATTCTAACTATTACAAATATAATGCTACAAATTACCATGACAATGATTGTTGGCACAAATATGTATATTGATTTTGTATGTTTGCTCCTTGGCCTTCTATTTACTCTCTTAATCACATGATATTCTTTGTTCAGCCACGTCCTTAATTTTATTTATTTTATTTTTTAATATATTTTATTGATTATGCTATCACAGTTGTCCCATTGTTTTCTCCCATTTATTCCCCTCTGCCATGTACATCCCTTCCACCTTCATTTCCCCACCTTAGTTCATGTCTATGGGTCGTACATACAAGTTCTTTGGCTTCTCCATTGCCTCCCCATTTTAGGTGACTCTTTTTGTTTGTTTCTGACTTCATGGGGTGGACTTCTGTGATAGGAGTTCTGTGGGACTCAGTGGTGCAGTCTCTTTCATCTCCTTGTCTGGATACTCTAGAGTTGCATTTTCTTCCATTCATGTGGGCTGTCTTTTTGTACTTGGCCTTTACTTGTTGGTGACTTCTTTGTTGGTGCATTCTCCCGTCTAGTGGGCTTACTGGTAGTCACAACTCCCAGCTTGTCTTGTATGCTGTTGTACAGGTGTTGGTTAACAAAGCAGTATTTCCAAACCTTCATCAGCAAAAAGACACCCCCACCACCACACCTAAAATCTCAACCGGATTGAGCAAATATTAATAAAGATGAAGAGAGATAACAGATGTTGTAAGATATGACAGACATTATGAGATGACTAAAAAAGGGGAGAGTTGTCAGAGTTGTAAGAGGGGGGACAATTGATAAGAGTAGAGATAGAACTGAGGTAAAGAAAGGGAGAGAACAAAATTTAAAATGTAAGTAAAATACAAAAGGGCAATGGGAACAATGAGGTAAGAAAAATATACTATGAGGTTTGAAGTAAAATTAAAAATATATTGGACCAATGGTAGCAAAACCTCAGAATATCCACAGTAGGGTCAATAGCAATGACAGCTGAAGGAAGTTTAATAAAGGTGGGATGGGAATAAGAACTTTTCACTGTACAAAAGTGAAAACTGAATATGAGATGTCTACAGTAAAGAAAAATGATTTTAAGAGGATGGGGGAAGTTAACTAATAAGAGTAAGGAGTAAAAACCAGGATGAGATGGGAAAAAAATGAAATACAACTAACTCCTCACTTAACTGATGAGTGGCAGGGGGAAGGAAAAATGAGTAAGACAGAAGGAGAGTATTTTATGGATTTAAAGTACAAACAAGTAGTGAACATGCAATTCCACTGCTGGGATTATACTCTTAAGGATCCTGAAACACCAATTCAAAAGAACCTATGCACCCCAATGTTCACAGCAGCACAATTTACAATAGCCAAGTGCTGGAAATAGCCTAAGTGTCCATCAGTAAATGAGTGGATCAAAAAACTGTGGTACATTTACACGATACAATACTATGCAGTAGAGAGAAGGAGCTCCTACCCTTAATGACAGCATAGATGGAACTAGAGAGAATTATGCTAAGTGAAATAAGCCAGGAGGTGAAAGACAATACCAAATGATCTCACCTATAAGTGGAACTTAATCAACAAAACAAACAAACAAGCAAGCAAAACATAACCAGAGAAATGGAAATTAAGAACAAACTGACAGTGACCAGAGGATTGGGGGTAGGTAGATAATGGGGGAAAAGGGGGAAGTGTTGTCAAGAGACATGTATAAAGGAACATGGACAAAGCCAAAGGGGGTAGGTTCCAGGGTGAGAGGCAAGGGAGGGCCTTGTAGGGGGAAAATGGAGACAACTGTACTTAAACAACAACAAAAATTATAAAATAAAAGAAATTTTGGCATTATCAGAGGCAAAACTCTCCATAAAGATGAACCCTGATATTATAACATTGCTCTTAACTTACAGCTTTCATCTCAGACCCCATCACTAGGTTATTATGAAATTCAATTTCTTCCTCTTCCAGGCTACTCACCCTCTAACTGTTTCTGTAGGAAACCAGACCCAGGTGCTGCCCCAGTGCAACTCTGTGTCTGAACAAGCAAACTCTGCACCCTCAGAGGATATCGCTGCCAACTGCTCAGGTGAGAGCTCCCACAGGACCTGAAAACCCTCCTCTGTTTCCCTGTGTAAATGCCCCATTGGCCTCTCTCTCCTCAGACAGCAGACAGCTCCGCTTGGTGGATGCAGGCAGTCGCTGTGCCGGAAGGGTGGAGATCCTTCATGAGGACTCCTGGGGCACCATCTGTGATGACAGCTGGGACCTGAATGATGCCCAGGTGGTGTGCAGACAGCTGGGCTGTGGGGAAGCCCTCAATGCCACAGTCTCTGCTCACTTCAGACCAGGATCAGGCCAGATCTGGCTGGATGACGTGAACTGCACAGGAAGGGAGTCCCACCTGTGGAAGTGCCCTTCCCAGGGCTGGGGACAGCACGACTGCTGGCACAAGGAGGATGCGGGGGTCATCTGCTCAGGTCAGTGCTGCACATTTTCTGTTGGCTGGGGAGGCGATAGGGGCCTTCAAGGATGGGAGTCTCAGCCCTGATGAGCTCTTGCTGAAAGGGCTGGAGGAGAAGGAAGCTTCCTTCCACAGTGCCTGACAATCTAGCAGTTATGTTGATTGGTGCGTTCCTTTCCTCCTGCAGCAGCTGGGGTCTGGTCCTTCCTCCTCAGCAATATCTCCTGACAAAGCCATTTTTTTCAGAGTTTCCGTTGAAAGCAGGGCTCACTCTTCAGTTGCTTATGGTAATAAATCTTTAGATCCTACTGATGCTGTAATGAATTACTATAGGGTTTAAAACAACACAAATTTATTATTTTTATAGTTCTGTACATTAGAAGTCTGACAAAGGTCTCACTGGGCTGGCACCAAGGTGACAACAGGGCTGCTTTCCTTCTGGAGGCTCCGGGGAATACTTCCTCTCCCTGGCTTTTCTTCTTTCCAAAGCTGGTGTGCATTCATTCCTGGGCTCCAAGCTCTTTTTTTTTTTTTTTCTTTCAGACAACTAGCATTGCCTTCCTCTGACCATTCTTCCTTAGCCACATTTCCCTCTGAATTGAAGCTGGGAAAGTTTATTTGTTTTTAAGGGCAGTGGACCTAAGTATGTGATTAGGCTGAACTCACCTGATTAATGCACGATACCTAGGGTTAATCTCACCATCCCAAGGTCCTTATCTTAATACTAACATAGAGTCCCTTTTGCCATAAAAGGGAACATTTCACAGGTTCCAGGGTGCAGAATGTAAAATTCTTTGGGGTTCCATTATTCCACCTACCACACCCTATCCACACTCCCTTCCACACACTCTGTCAGAAGTTTTGTCGGAAGCAGGACTCAGCTCTCTCTCCCTGCAAAGGGCCCAGGCTGGTGTTCCTCTCTGGTCATGTTCCACTACATGGTTGTGGTAGAGATAGACAGACACAAACGGACAAACTCAGGGAAAGGGGACACAAATTTCAGTCTTGCCACTTAGTGGCAGTCTCCTCAGCAGAGTCAGTGATGAGCATTCACATCCTGGGAGAGGAAGAACACAGAGCTTTGAGTGGACCGCTCACTGTGCCCTGTTCTTGCCTTTCACTTTTAGAGTTTTTGGCCCTGAGGATGGTGAGCGAGGACCAGGAGTGTGCCGGGTGGCTGGAAGTTTTCTACAATGGGACCTGGGGCAGTGTCTGCCGCAGCCCCATGGAAGCCATGACCTTGTCCATGATCTGCAGACAGCTTGGCCGTGGGGACAGGGGGACCCTTGACACTTCTGTTGATTATAGGGAAGGCTCTAGACCCCGGTGGGTGGATGGAATCCAGTGTCGGGACACTGATATGTCTCTCTGGCAGTGCCCTTCTGACCCTTGGAAATACTGCTCATGCAGTCCAAAGCAGGAAGCTTACATCACGTGTGCAGGTATTTACCGTCTGTTTCTATGTCTCTGTGTGACCCCTGTAGGATGCTCTTAGTGATACTTACATTTTCAAACCTAAGAGATGACTTTGAGATGAGTGTACAAGATGAAGATGGACGAAGATGACTTACTCCACATGGCGCAATCAATCTGGTTTAAAGTTAAAAAGGAGAAAACCTGTGCTCCTAGCAATTATTGTGAGAAATATCACAGAGATAGGCAAAAACATATGG
>PVJI01027594.1:0-17482 GCA_004026765.1 Micronycteris hirsuta
CAAGCATACACACTGTAATCTCCAGGTAACCAATGAAAGAACTGTGATAGAATGCATAGTGAACAATCTAATTAGGCATAAAAATGGAATGATAAAAATACTTGATTCAAAAGAAGGAAAGTAGGAAAAGAGAGAAAAAAGAACTAAGAGTAGATATAATAAATAAAAAACAAAGATTAATATGGCAGAGTTAAACCCAAACATATAAGTAAATTCATTAAACTGACTAAGTACTCCAATTAAAAGATAAAGATTGTCATTGTCCAACTGACAAATACCATATGATCTCACCTTTAACTGGAACCTAATCAACAAAAGAAAAAAGCAAGCAAAATATAACCAGAGACATCGAAATTAAGAACAATCTGACAGTAACCAGCGGGGATGTGGGAGGGGATAACGGGGGGAAGGGTTTTCAGGAACTACTGTAAAGGACACATGGACAAAACCAAGGGGGGGGTGGAAGCAAAGGAGGGAGGTGGGTTTGGCTGGGGTGGGGGGAATGGTGGGGGGGAAATGCAGACAACTGTAATTGAGCAACAATAAAATAATTTTTAAAAAAAGATTGTCCTACTGGATGAAGAAAAACAAAATTGAAGTATATCTATTATCAAGAGATACATCTTAAATATACAGTTATAATAAGGTTAAAAGAAAAAGGGTTAAGATGCTAACAATAACCAAAAGAAATCTGGCATAACTATTTTAATATTGCTAATAATAATTTGGTACCACAATTTTGAAACAATTTTATGTACACTATAAAACAAATAATCATACATAATATTATTGGGAACCAAAATTTCTATTGTACAGAAAAAGAGATGAATATAAAATTTAAAATTTAAAGCCCTGGCTGATACAGCTCAGTGGATTGATCCTGGGCCTGCGAAGCAAAGGATCGCCGGTTTGCTCCTGGTCAGGTCACATGCCTTGGGGGTGCATGAGAGGCAACCACACATTGATGTTTCTCTCTCCCTTTCTTTTCCTTCCCCTCCCCTCTCTCTAAAAATAAATAAATAAAATATTTTTTAAAAATAAAAAATTTAAAAATTAAGGAAAAAATCTACAATATTAAATTTTCATGGAAAACACCCTAATGAACTCCTGGTTTTCTTAGCCCTAGCCATACAAGATCCTGGAAGCAATGACACCTCAGCAGCAGTGAGCACATCCAATCCACATCTTGTGACCTCACTGTCACTCCCCACTGAAAAGAATCAGGATTTCTTAGAGAAATGCCTGATTCTGGCCTGAGACAGAGAAAGCAGAAGGTGAGCTGAAGAGATCTTGTGCCAGAAAGTGAAGAAATGTTGGAAGATTAACGGGGTCATCAAAAGGACCTCAGAGCCGATTTGAAAGGGTCCCTACTAGCCAAATGTAGATTAACTTGTGCATCTAAAGGAATACTCACTATAATTAAATATAACATACTGACTTTTTTAAGCAAGAGGTAAGAAAATGTCTTCTTTATAAAAATGCCAGATAAAAAAAGTAGAAGAAATGACAGAACTAAAAGATATTTTCAACCTCCACTGTAAAAATGGATTTAGGAAAGGATCATCAATAAATGTTATAGTTAATCCATAAAAGGTTGCTGGGGAACAGGGTACTTACTATACAGGGACTAGAGCACCATCCCACAGATGACCACCTGATTCCAATGGCAAGACACGGTGGTGGCCACCCTGGCTAGTGGTCCCACTCAGCCTCGTGAGCAGTGTCACAACCTTGCCATGTGAAGCTTCACGGGACGTGTCACCTATGCAATTTTCTTACAAAAAATATTGACCTGAATTTAACCAAGCCCTTTAACCTAATTTCTGGCTTAGCAGAAATAAAGAGGATAGAGGAATGAACTAAATGACACTATGAAGAATCAGACAAATCTAGAACCTGTAAGAAAACCGGCTTGGGTTCTTCAAAACAACTGGCAGAGCCAGAATGTGAGACATTCTTTAACACAAGTGGCTTAAGCTCTTTAAAAAATTCAGTCTCATAAAAATATATTTTAAAGCGCAGTAATACGAGTACTGTTCCAGATCAGAAGACACGAGGGAGGCATAATGACCAAACGCAGTGTCTGAGCCCAGGCTAGGGAGGGGCGGTGAGAATTAAAAGAAAAATGTTGTCAGCAATTGGAAAAATTTGACTATGGATTGTATATTGGAAATTACTGAATTAATGTTAATTTTTTTAATGGGATCATGGTATTTGTTATTTGGGAGAGTGGTTTTATTCTCAGGAGATAATATGCTAAAATATTTAGGAGTGTCATGATGTCTGCAACTTACTTTCAAATGCTTCAGCAAAAACTGAAAGTAAGGGAGAAAAAGCAAACGTGCAAAAGTTTTGAATCCAGGGGGAAGTTTATGGGTGTTACAAATTGTAGTCACAAGACATAACAGTCATGGAGGATGACAGACCATCCGTTTTTCACGTTAATGTTTTCACATGACTAGAGGCCTCCACAGACGTGCCTTAAGTACTACCTAGCTCTGCTTTTATTGGTGTCATACACCAAGGTTTCACATAAAAAATTTTTTTTTAAAAAAGAGTTCTGCTAAAAAGAGTAGTGAAATCATTTCTCTGGCCAAGGCCTGACAACACACGGCAAGCCTCCAGGCACCCCAGCCACTGGTGCTCCACAGGACGTCCTGCTGGCTGGGCCTGGCATCTCATCACAAGGCGCCGGGCGGCTACCACCAGATAGTATCTGGAACGAAACTCACCGGTCATCTCAGAACAAAATCACACTTGAATCACACTGTCTTACTGCCTCATAGAATTGTTTTTGCTCAACTGGTTTCCATTGAGAGGTTTTTTAAGTGTCATAAAATACGATATTTAATTTATTGTGAGGATGATTCTGAAGATACCCTCCAGCACTTGATTCACAGGATAAATCTCTCAGGAGTCGGTCTCAGCACTATGAGAAGCTGCGAGTCTCCTGATCAAGTGGTTTGCTTTTCGATTCGTGGACAAGATGATGAGTCTTGTAGCTGGCTATTTACTTCTTTGCTTTGTCTACTAGGAAGCTGAGGGACAAACTTGGTGGGCCTCCTCTAATAACTATCTAGGACTTCCCGTTATGTATTTTTGTGAAATAACAATATTTCGGAGTTATCTTATTTTCCCTATTCTCCTTTTCTCTTTGTCCATTTTTCTTCATCTATTTATTTTATCTGAACATATGGTATATATCTTTTAGGACATTCCAAATCTTCTTTGAATTATTATGTGCTTAACTACATGAATAAACAGAATGGTGGCAGTACAAATAGAAAGTCTGCAAAGAAAGGAAATGCAGACTTTACTGGCACACTCGTTATTATGGATAAAGAGAAGGTACTCAAATCTCTAGCTTTACTCAGACAGTGGTGGAACCCAGGACAGAAAGGAGAAGGAAGGGAAAAGGTAATTACTTAGAGATGATGAATTAGGTTTTAGGGAAACTGATTTAGCAGATAGATAAGCAAGTGGAGTTTTTGGTTTTTTGGTTTTTTGAGGCCTCTGAGAATATGTTCTAGAGCTGGAGTCAAAGATCCACATTGGTGATATGTTGATTTACGAGCTATTAACACTGAAATAATAGCTGCATTTAAAAAGAGTAAAATCATTCCTTGGTGAAGCGCAGAGACACAAAGCCAAAGTAGAAATCCTGCGGGTTTCCTCGACTGCCTTCCTAGCCTGTGCCACGTCTCTGCAGGTAAAGCCGGGATTAGGGGTTTGGAGAAGAAACGGGTATCGGGGATAATGAAGAGAGATTTAATGAAGAAGAAAGCATCAAAATAATATTGCCACAGAAGTCAAGAAAGAACATAAATTTCAAAGAACAGTATTAATTTTTAAGAGTGGAAGATGCCAAAGCAGATGAGACGAGCAATGAAAGGACCGATGAACTTCCGAAGGAAACAAGCACGGCCGGGCGGGGCCCGTGGGGCAGAGGCATGCAGCCCTGACCTGACAAGCCTTCGTGCGTCTCTCTGCAACGGTCTGCTCCTTATCAACTCCGACTTTAAAGCCATCTCTCTGAATTTGTATTAGCTTGCTTTACAAAGAAAATATGTCTTCAGTATTCTAATATCACATGGCAACCTGTTATACTGTAATAACTGACACAAGAATTTCAGTCTTAATGTCTCAGTAATTATGGTGACAAGAATAGAATCTAGAATCTAAAACGTAATTACCATAAAATATTCTAATTCTGGGTTTAAAATGTTAGGAAATGAATCAAAATGCATGTATCCAGGACCACAATACCCCTTACTTCCACTATTAAGAAACTGCATGCCAGCAGAAGGCTTACCTTCTCTATCCTGAAATTTGAGCAGGTCTGATTAAATGCGTCTGCCACTTTGTCGTATTCTGCATGACCAGGCGGTAGCTCAACCAGACGGACATACTGCTGCATCATATCATCCCAGTGAGCAGGGATCTCAACTGCAAAGTAGACATTTGAGGATATTCTCCACTCAGGAAGGCTCATCTACACAGTCCACCCTCCTGGTACGCTTTGAAAAACAGTATCACTTGTATTCTTATTTTACAATCTCCTAGTTCAATGTGTTCAAGACAACTTCTTGGCTTTCTAGGAGAATGTTTTTCAAGCATTAACCACAGACAACAACAGAGCCAACCATGATGTTTGTTTAAAAAAAAAACACCCCCACAGATCTATTATATCAAAATCTCTGAGGGGCGGAACATGTGTTTCTACATCTTAACAAGGTTCGACCATGGTTGGACTTGAGAGCTGCTGGTGTAGGGTGACCCAGCTGCATGTGCTGCTCAGTCTTCAATCTGTCATAAGTTAATAACTTAACAATAAATCATTTCCCTAAAATGCTTTCAGTAGTCATTATTGTCTTATTTACAGTGCATGGATTTTTGCCAGAACTCCCCACTGCAAGGCCCGCCACACCTATTCTTTCATTGTTCTTCACAACTCCTTAAGAGTTGAGTGGGTGGTGGGTTTTGCTATGTGGCAGTTTGTGGTGGGAGCTTTGTCTCCCCTTCTGCTAAACAGAGTATATCATTCCTGACTTCTCATTTCTCCAGGGCTGCACAGGGTGCTCATTCATACTGATCTCAAAAGACATGACGATAACATACTGGAGGGGAAGCCATATTTTATTAGCTTTCAGCAAAGAACAAGCATTCCCTTCTTGGGAAGCAGATCCAGCCAAAGAATATGAAGGCTGACGTGTGTGTCAAAGAATCTTATTTTCAGGGCAGAGGAGGGCATAGCTTCTGGGAGAAGATCCTACAGGCTCCCGATCCTCTCTGGGTATCAATCACAGGTGCAGGAAGTGCCCACTCTCTGACCAAGCTGTCTTCTGCCTTTTGTTCTAAAAAACCTTGGGCCGCTTTTCTTTGAAGCTCATGGCTTTCCCTCTGCTAACGGAAGCAGCCATTACCACACAGCAGAACTGGCTCTGGGAAGCTTCTAAACCGTAAAAATGCAAAGTTTGGCTAGTGTTACCACCAAGATGCTCGTCCTCGGGCTGTGGGGCTCCCCTGCTGTATTTTCCCAGACATAATATATGCTTCTTAAGCTG
This sequence comes from Micronycteris hirsuta, assembly GCA_004026765.1. Classification (NCBI taxonomy): domain Eukaryota; kingdom Metazoa; phylum Chordata; class Mammalia; order Chiroptera; family Phyllostomidae; genus Micronycteris; species Micronycteris hirsuta. The sequence goes on from PVJI01027594.1 coordinate 5,565, forward strand.
AGAGACACTTTCTATTTTATTCCTTAAGGGTCACTTGAATTTTATCTATTTGAATACAATTTTGATGTACGTACAAGAGTGTTAAGCCCAAAGGAAGTGTAAAATAATGGATAACGAGCATGAAGGTTTCACTCACCTTCAGATTTTGTGAGGCGCTGAACAGGTAAACGGTGTCCCTTTGCATCTGTAGCGACGTATGCTTTCAAGTCCACAGTGTAGCTCCGATGATTAATTTTGACATTAACTGTATTTTTATGGGCTTTTTTTGCATCCTCCAATCGCAGATTGATCATTTTGTCAAAACAATGAAAAGTGTTATTGTCGTTATATTGCCATTCTACAAACTCACTGACGTAGTCTGCTCTGGATTTCTGCTCTCTGGTTACTCTGATCGTCCTCATCATTTCCTCGACTGCCTGTCGAGCCTGTTCCACGTCTCTGCTAATTCCTGTCACCTTAATTGAAGGTCCTTGAGTGTCACAGGAAATGTTAATATTCAAGTTCTTGTGCAGCTCAATCAATTCCTGACGTTCCTTTTCATCAAAGTCTTTGATACATTCATCTTCACTGGTGTAAGTACTCTGTTCACGTCTGATCACATCCTGGATCCAGGAGAGGGCACTCTGCACACAGTTTTCATTTTCACCGCACACCTGAAAAACTACTGATTCTGTTTTCTTTTCCAAAACCAAAGGCTTTTGTTTTTTGGGAGTTTGCTTTGAAAAGCCCAAAAATGCTAAAAAACAAAAGAAAAGGGAATGCAACAAATGCTTGGATTAAAAAAGAATTAGCTATTAGCTGCTTCTCTTTTCCTTCCTGCTTCCCTCCCTCCCTTCTTTCCAACTTTTTCTTGTTTAGTCACTGCCGTACGACACATCCCCAGGACTCACTCAGGATTGGAAGTTTGTACCTTTTGACCCCTTCCACCCATTTTGCCTGCCCCCTACCACCCCACCTCTGGTAACCACCCATCTATTCTCTGTATCTATGAGTTCAGTTTTTTAAGATTCCACATATTAGAGATATCATACATTACTTGTCTTTCTCTGTCTTATTTCATTTAGCATGATGCCCTCAAGATCTATCCATATTGTTGCAAATGGCAGGATTTCCTTCTTTTTTATGACTGAATAGTATTCCATCATATATACAGGGTATGGCAAAATTAAGGTTACAATTGTTTGTATGAAAAGTAATAAATAACAAATAATAATACAAGAATAAACTGTTTCACATACTCACGACTGTAAATCTCCTTCTGACCCTGTGCGTGTGCATCACGCCTTTATCCATTCACTTGCCAGCGGACAGTAGGCTGTGTCTGCATCTTGGCTATGTAACGCTTCCATAAACATGGGGGAGCAGTTACTTTTCAAGATAATTATTTCATTTCCTCCAGATAAATGCCCAGAAGGGAACTTGCTGGATCATGTGGCAGTTACGTTTTTAATTTTTTGAGGAACCTCCATACTGTTTTCCATAGTGGCTGTACCAATTTACATTCCCACCAATAGGGCACAAAAGTTCCCTTTTCTCCACATTTTTGCCAACACTTATTTCTTGTCTTTTCTGTGATAACGTTCTAACATGAAAGGTGATTATCTCATGATGGTTTTGATTTGTATTTCCGATTAGTGATGTTGAGCACCTTTTCATGTTTGTATTGGTCATTTATATGTCTTCTTTGGGAAAAAATGTCTATTCATGTCCTCTGCCCATTTTTAAATTGGATTATTTGTTTTTTTTCTATTGACTTATATGAATTCTTTGTATATTTTTTATATTAATCCCTTCTCTAGTATGTGCTTTGCAAATTTTTTCTCCCATTCAGTCACTTGCCTTTTCATTTTGTTGATTTCCTTTGCTGTGCAGAAGCTTTTTTGCTTGATGTGGTTCCACTTCTTAATTTTTGCTTTTTTTTTTTTTTTATTTATTTATTTTCAGAGAGAGAAGGGAGGGAGAAAGAGAGGGAGAGAAACAGCAATGTATGGTTGCCTCTCACATGGCCCTCACCGGGGACCTGGCCCGCAACCCAGGCATGTGCCCCGACTGGGAATCGAACCGGGACCCTCTGGTTCCCAGCCCGCGCTCAATCCACTGAGCTACACCAGCCGGGCCTTAATTTTTGCTTTTGCTGTTCGTATTTTTGATGTTGAGGAGCTTACCCCCTATATTTTCTTCTATAAATTTTATGGTTTCAGGTCTTACATTCAAGTCTTTCATCCATTTTGAGTGTATGTTTGTGTGTGGTGTCAGATAGTGACCAGTTTTATTCTTTTGCATGGCTGTCTGGTTTCTTTAACACAACTTATTTTAGCATATGTGCTACCGGAGTGAGCACCCAACACTATTTATCCTTTAGTAGAGACTATCCTTTTCCCACTGTATAATCTTGGCTCTTTTGTTGTGTATTAATTGACCATATGTGCACAGGTTTATTTCTGGGTCCTCTATTCTCTTCCATTGATCTATGTGTCTGTTTTTATACCAATACCATACTGTTTTGATTGCCACAGCTTTAAAATAGACTTTGAAATCAGGAATTGTGATGCCTCCACCTTTGTTCTTCTTTCTCAAAATTGCTTTGGCTATGCCCGGCTGGTGTAGCTCAGTGGATTGAGCGCGGGCTGGGAACCAGAGGGTCCCGGTTCGATTCCCAGTCGGGGCACATGCCTGGGTTGCGGGCCAGGTCCCCGGTGAGGGCCATGTGAGAGGCAACCATACATTGCTCTTTCTCCCTCCCTTCTCCTCCCTCTGAAAATAAATGAATAAAATCTTTAAAAAAAAAACTTGCTTTGGCTATTCAGGTTCTTTGTGGTCCCATATGAATTTTAAGATTGTCTGTTCTATGTCTGTGAAAAATGACATTGGAATTTTGGTAGGGAATGTACTGAATCTGTAGATTGCTTCAGGAAGTAGGGATTTTTTAACAATATTAATTTTTCTAATACATGAGCAAAACACTTCTTTCCATATATTTGTGTCTTCTTCAGTTTCTTTCATCAGTGTCTTACAGTGTTCAGTGTACAGGTTTTTCACCTCCTTGGTTACATTTATTTCTAGGTATTTTATTCTTTTTTGATACAATTGTAAATGTGGTTATTTTCTTAATTTTTCTTTCTGATAGTTTATTAAAGATTAGCCTTTTCAAGTTGGACATAAAAAGGCAGATACCATAAGACCTTACTTCTATGTGGAATCTAAGCAACAACAACAAACCCAAAGCCATAGAAAAGGGGATCGGATCTGTGATTCCCAGAGGTGGGCTGGGGAAGGGGAAATGGCAGAAAGGTGGTCAAAGACACAAACGCCCAGGTACAAGCTAAGTAAGTACTGAGGATAACTAGAGTTAACACAGCTGTATGATATACGTGAAAGCTGTTCATTCTAAGAGCTCTCACCACAAGGAAAAAATTCCTTTTTTGCTTTCTCTTTTTATTGTAACTGTGTGAGATGATGAATGCTGACTAAATATATTGAAGTGATATGTGTAAGGCAAACGATTATGCTGTATCCCTTAAACTTAGACAATGATGTACATCAATTGTATCTCAATAAAACTGGGGGAGCTAATAATATAGAATTTTAGCTATTTCTCACATGACATCAATATGAGGAACATGCATTTCATAAAAATCAACAACTCACATGCAATTTTAGATATCACAGACTGGGAGGGAGAAGCCTGAGAGTTTTCTCTTTTTTTCATGTTGGCATAAAACACATCCAGTACTTGAGGTAGAAAGATAACAACTTTAACTTTTTTCACAGACTGGACTGGTCCCTTCTGGATAAAGTCTTCAATGGCATCAATTATGGCTTCAGCAACCTTATCTGGGTCTTGCTTAGCATCTCCTGGAAAGACAAATAAAAATGACTAGGAAAAATAAAAGACCCAACTGGAAAAGGCTGAGGAATAAATTAGGGATTCTAATTCTCACAAGAATGAATCCACACTCCCCCAATTTTTTTTATCTCCACAGATTTTTCTGCCAATACATCAGCAAACACTTTTGAAGTCCTAGATGCAATGAAGAGTTCTTGTCAAGAAGCCAACAGCCCAGCAATGAACGAAGGACCAAGAAATCTAACTTCTGGTGTCTGGTGTTGATATCTGCTCTACTCAGTGGATCCCAGCTCACTGTGTTCCTCTGTGCTGCAAAGCACACTCAGTCCTTCTTGGCTCACTAGTGTCCTCAAAATATCCATAAAAGTAAAAAGATACTAATATATGTTAAAATATCATGCTCTCCAAAGACAGTAATTTTTTTTTGCTCAATCATCACTTTCTTTACACATGTATCCTTATTCTCCCAGAAGTCTTTGGGGACTTGATTTACACTAAGATAATTTTGTAAGACACCTGGAGCTATAAGCTATATACTTTTTTACATGCAGGTTGTCCATGAGCCTCCAGGCAGTCTTTCTTCTCACAGCTGGTGAACTTCTAGCTGACTAGCAGGGTTCAAGGTTGCTACCTGAACTGGTCTTTTCCTAATTAAGCATGCTCTATACCTTGTTTCTCCAACCTACTGTCTAGGTAAGATCATGAAAAGTTCCTTGAAAAGTCTCGTGAAACCCATGGAAGAAGTCCCATATGAATGGTAGCTGTCACATGGGGCGAGGGGTGGGAGGGAGGGCGGTCAGCAATGTAAAAGTCCCTTGACCAAACCGGTATGATAGACTCAGGGCCCACTCGGATTATCCCCGTTGATGGTGTCTACCATTATTGCAGGAATAAGAGTAGAGCTCTTTGACTTGCCTATGTAGATAATTGTGGGAATGTAGACAGACATCACATAAAACTAACCAAGAAGATTTGTTCAGGTTTTCTTTGTTTGATTGGTTTTTTAATTAGATGAGCAGGGAAAGAGGGAAATTCTCCTTTGCAAAGCTGTGGTTATCTCATGATATCTGGAAGAATTTAAATTGGAGTATTTAGCTATATTCACTCACTTTCTATAAACATTTACTGCGTCTCATCAGAAACCAGATACTCACCTAGGCACTCAGGACACAAAGGATACAATATGTAAGGTGAACAGATATTCAGTGGGTGAAGTATGAAAAATCGAGGGAAGGCCTAGAACTGTGTAACGAGGGTATGATTTGTTCAACTTCAACCTTGTGTGTTCAGGAAAATAGATCTATTTTTGAGAAAAATCAAGCTGGGGTGGGGGAGGTGGTGGGGACAGGAGGCACTGGAGCAGAGGGCCCAGGTTTAGACAGGAGGCTGTAATAAAAGTTTAGGCAAAAAGCAAGAGCTGAACAAAGAAGGGGGGCCAGAATGAAGACGAGGGTGTAGGGGGCGAGGAGACATTTTGAAGTAAAGTCAGCAGGAACTAGTGACCAACTGCGTATACCCTTGACCTTTCTCCCCCTTTTTGGCCACCCATACACCTTCGTGTGTTTATCACAGGCACGCTGTATTGCGTTGTTGTCTTACATGCCTGCCTCTCACGATAGGCTAGGTGCTCGTGTGGACTGCATCCATTTCTTAGTCATCTTTCTGTCTCTCATGCTGGCACGTGACAGGCACGCAAAAATATTCCATCGAACTAATTAATAAGCAAATGAACATGGGAGTGATAAAGAGGGTGGGGTCAAGGATTCTAGATAGAAAGTGATGCTATTAACATAATTGGAGATGTAACAGAAAGAGAAGGTTTGGGAGAGAAGACAGTGAACTGAAGTTTGGAGTTTGCATTGACCTTGAAGTGCTTGTAGGAATTACTGACCACCCATTCTCTCCCCTGAGGGCAGGTATCTGTGGATAACAGGTAGAGGGTTTCCTTTACTGCCAGAAGCTGTCCTGACCCCAGTCAAACTCAACTCATAAACACCACTAAGGGAGAAAGCTTCCCCATCCAGGAGTCTAAGGACAAGCTCAGGTGGTGAGAGATACAGGTAAACCTGCTAACGGGCATTTATTTGTACAGAACAGCAATGCTACCAGGTCGGTGGAAGGAGCAAAAGGTTTGCAGTGTACCTAATACTCAAACATGTGTACATATTTACACAAAACCACCTCTTTTCTTCGCTTCTCTTTGACTCCAGCCAGCAGACTCCCTTGGGTAGAGCTATGCCACCCCTGGGCTGCCTGTGTTCTCGGCCCACATAAAGTTAAGGTGGAAACACAAGACCAGAGCAAAGAAGCAAAAACAAATGGAGACAAAGACTGGGGAGTCATCAGCGAGTGTCCATAAAATATGACAGATACATAGATAGATAGAAGGGTAACATGTTGGCTAATCTGCTAGGATTGGATGATACTACAGGGTAATAAAAACATAAAGGGGCTATAAATTATATTTTTTAAAATACAAAGAAAGAAAGTAGACATAGCATTCCATGTGGGAACATTAAGAGGAATGGTAGAGATTTACATAAATCAAAATATGGGATACAGGATTAGAAGGCCCAGAAATGACAAGGCTAAACTTTGGAGGGCCTAGCATGCCAGTACAGACATTCAGATTTAGATTCCTGGGCAATGGAATGATCAATCCAGTGCCAGAGTGCTCTCTCTGGGACCTGTCAGCTCCACTACCCTTCAGGCCTGAGGCTGTTGGCCTCTCCTGACCAGCTCTCTTAAGGGAGACCAAGAGAAAATTCCTGATCAATGGACATGACTCAGATTTCTGGGAAAAGAGCTTAAAGGGCATCATCTTACTAATGATAAACCCAAAGTACCACCTTTATATATAAAGAATCAATCACAGAATCATTATATAGTTTGAGGAAGACAGGAATCTCCAAAGAGGCAGGTAGGCCGAAAAGAGGAAGGTGGCGAGTTTCTGACCCATGGTGTTGTGGTGATTGACAGATTTCTGCGCAGCGATGCCCTAAGCCAAGCTACACAGTCACTGCTGAAGAGGTGGGAGAAGAGGGCTGGAAATGCTCACACGGGAGGCAGTTACAGGGCGTGGAGCTCGACACACTGATGATCTCCATGGAGAAGGGATGGAGCGGGAAGCTAAGGACTAAATGATGGGGTATATGTAGGGGCTGGAAAGAAGAGAAAGTAACAGATGAAAAGAAAACGAAGGATGGCCTTACTTTCCATTGGCTCCCTTCCCCTCTTTTCCTCTCCCTCCCCCTCCATATTAGAGAGCGAATGTCTCTCTAACATCCCAACACTCTCTTTGGTTTTTTTCATTTTTTCCTCTTTTTCCACTTAAACCACTCACAGGCCTTGCTCATTCCCTTAGTGGCTGCCTTGGGGTGAGAAAGCTGCCCTTCCTCAGACTCAGCATGAGCTACATTCGTGTTAGCACCAAATCCAAGGGAAAGGGTATACCTAGGAATTTAGCCTCGAGAGGCTACAAACCTGTCCCAATGGCTGGGAGGCAAATGGACGAGTAATTCCGATTTTCACACTCTTGCAAAATACAGGAAACCGATCTCTTGACATCACTTCCACCGTTGACATGAATAATACTCTTGCACTTCAGTAATCCACCTTTAGTGATTATATAACCACTGTTGCTCTGTTGAGCTAAAAAACACAAACCAAAAAGTTGCAAAATCACATTCTAAACCTATTCTCTGGTTGTTTAGAAAGCAAACTCTCTCGTTTGGCAAAAAAAGCATTTTATGTGAATGAGAGATCCCTGAAATACTACCTTTAATGAATGCTTCTTGCTTACCTTTTCTTTTTACCCGTGACTTCATTTTTCACTTTCTTTCATTTCTAATTCTCTATGACTGGAATTCTTTAGTAAAAAATGTGATTTTAAGATTAATATGTTGTCTTCCCAATCCCCAGCCTCTCTATAGCCTCCACACTCAGCCTTCCACCTATAATTTAGGACCAAAAACCACACTGTGCCTTACCTAGGCGAGAACATTCCATTTCCACATCTTGCCCAGCCTGTTCCAAAATTGCTTTGGAGACCCCTACATGAGAACATCCACATGGTCACAAACATGGATTAAAAAATCAGTAGAGTACATCTGGATCAGAATAATTGCCTCATTGTCTAAACGCCTTACCCATCATCAAAGAAATCCTATAACCTGAGTATTTCTGATCACAAAGCAGAAAAATTCATAAATAACCGTTACCAATGATGAGAAACGATGCCAAAATAATTGTTAAATTATTAGTTAATATTAATAAGCCAAAGTTGTAGAAACCAGTTTGGCTATAGCAACTGTACAATATTTTTGGCTATAGGAACCGTCCTTCATGGCGTCTACTGTGACTATTACACTAGTAAAATCGAAAAGTAAACTACCTGCTTTGTGATTAAATGTCTTTGACGTTGAATTAACAATCACATCTGCCTCTTCTTTAGTAATATCTCCAGGGGCCACCTGGAAGGTGATGGGACCAATGTTCATTTCATGCACTCCTGAATCAGAGCTGGTCACAGTCCTACAGAAACCTGGAAAGGAAAAAAAATGAAGTCAATAACCAAGTCAACAATAGCAAGAATGACTTAGGTCTTCTGTTGCTCTCATGTGCCCCTCCCATGCTTCTCTCGCTCTCTCCCATCTCTGGGCCTTTAACCTGGCCCTGACCCTTGGCCCCAAAGACAGTCTGTCTGGAAAAGGATTATAAAATGTAATGCATATCAAATGTGGACCTCTAGTGATGGCCAAGGTGAAGTCAGCTCGCTAGAGCCTCTCTCCCACTGATTACAGCTAAAGCAAGGGACAAACACAAAATGCCCCAACTGAGTTCTGAAAAGTAAAAAGCAGGCAGATTGGGGACCGGAGTCAAAACCTGAAGAGGCAACCTGTACAGAGGGGAGTTTGTTTTTAAATGTTCCCTCATTTCTCTCCCAACTTTGACCCAAGGATGGCCCTAGTTGGGAATCATACAATGAGCTCAGGGAGCAAAACTCTCAGAGGATCCCCGTCTTTGTGGCTGGAGGACCAAGAAGAGGGGGTCCTGTGAGCTGAAGAGTATGGCGGGCATCCCCCTTATTTTCCATATTAATTCCTTGTTCATCCAGACCCCTACCCCCAACCGTAGCTGCAGAACACAACAGCAGCACCACAGGGAGCTGAAACTCTGGGAGGCATTCCATGTCCCTACCCAGAAGACTCAGGAAAAAAAGGGCCCTTGTGGCCTGAAAAGTGTATATAAGTGTGTGGGAAATCTCTGTTATTTTTTCTCTCTTTTCTCTCTCTCCACTTTAGCCGAGGGCAACCCTGATCATACACAGAGATGAGGCAACAGAACAAGTATCTTGAACTCCACAAGAGCACTGTCTCTCTGGCGAGAGGCTGGAAAATGGGCCCCTGCAAGCCAGAGTGTGAGGAGGGTCCTGGAGAAGGCGACCCCTCTTCTATGATGAACTAGACTAAATCCTGAGCCCACCCCAGAGCTGCACATGTGGGAACAGTTCCAAGCAGCACAGCAAAGGCTTCGAGAACTTAAGTGACATTGCAGCTGCTGCCCACCTACAAGGGGAGTCAGAACTGTGAGAATGAACTTAACTGACTGCCTGCCGGCTTAAACAACCACCACCATTTTCCAGAGGATTTTAACAAGACCCCAGTTTCACAACATAACATTTAAAATAACCAGTCTATAATCCAAAACTGCTCGCCATATAAAGAACCAAGAAAATGTGATTAGTTCTCAAGGATAAAGATACTCAATACAGGTGCTAATCTCGATGATCCAGATGTTGGAATTATCGAAGACTTTAAAGTATCTACTATAAATATGCTCTCTGAGGTCAAAGTTAACATATTTGAATGAATGCAAATGATTTTGAATTAATGGAAAAACAGGAGTATCTGCAGAGAAATATAAAGTAAGAATCAAATGGACATTTTAGAACTTAAACATACAATATCTGAAATAAAAAATTCACTGGATAGGCTCAATACTGTAGGAGAGAAATGAGTCAGTGAACTTAGAGGCAGATCAATAAAAATTAGCCAATCTGAAGAACAGAGAGAAAGAAAGATTAAAAGAGAAAAATGAACAGATTCTCAGGGACTCGTAGGACACTATCAAAAGGCTTAACATTCAGGTTACTGGAGCACAGGAGGGGAGAGAGAGACCAGTGCAGGAAAAATATTTGAAGAAATGACTGAAAAACTCCCACATATGATGGAAGGCATACATATTCCAATTCAAGAATCCTTGGCAAACTCCAAATAAGAAGAAGTCAAATATGTAAGAGCAAATTTGGCAGAGAAGCATTTGGTTGGCATTGTCTCTTTAAATGTGTCCATTTCCAAAAACACATGTCACATCATCTCTAGAAAATAGTAGCCTCATCCCTACTTAAAAACCCATTGTACGATTATCTAACTTGGCCTGCTTGCTCTTCCGCTCCAGGTCATACAAACACGGCCAATGTCTCGCATGCTCAGGTATATGGAATGTAATTTAATATCATCTTTATCACAAATTGATTTTTCCATAAAAATCATCACTATCATCTTTCACTTATTGTTAAATAGTTATTGAGCAACTAGAAATAATTTCTCAATTTAAAATCGTTACTGAACCCCCAAAGAAACAACAAACAAAAAAGAATAAAATAAAAATGAAAAAAATCTTTACTGAACCTTGTGTATTCTCAGCCTTGGGAATTTTGTCACTGACGAAATTTTTATCAGCCCTTCTGTCAAATTCATTTGAAAATGCCTGGAATTACAAAGACAGTTTTGACTACTACAGTCCTCTGTAGATGAATGAATTTGATTCATCGCAGGTTTTAATCCTGCATCCACAAATATTTACAAGAGAACAATTCTCAAAATATCGTTTATTATCATTATAGATTTTTAAAGCTATAAAAATACATATATTATTTCTACAAATGTATCTCATAAAAATTATCAAAGATAAAAACAAAGATATAAATACAAAAATATTCATTACAGTGATATTTATAATCAAGAAAACAAGTGAAACAGTTTAAAATCCAGTAGGGAAATGTTTAAATAAATTTTGTATATCCATGTGTTAAAATACTAAGAAGCGCATTTTCAAAGAACAGTTAATGGAATAGGGAAATACTCACTTTGTACTAGTAAATGAAAGAAGAGTAACTTTCATTCTATGACACCATTTTACAAAGTGCACATATGTAGAAGACGAGAATGAAATATGACTAAATGAATTTATGCATTTCGTATTCTTCAAAGGTTCTACAATCAATATGTATTACTTTCAAAATCAGTAAGAACAAACAACTTGCCAGTTGTTAAAAATACAGCGTTAAGGGAAAGACAATCACAAGGACCCAGGCACCTCCATTTTAACTTCTTATTAGTGCCAGGGTAGGAACAGCTATAGGGGAGTAGTGCATTTTGCAGCAAGAGGCTGTATTTCAGGGTTAAAGATCCAGTGAATTCCATTTCTTTGCCTGACAGTAACACCCCAAAATCATCACTTTCTTCCTCCTTGTAAGCAAGCAATGGAGAATTTTGTTGGTTAAAGAAACATAACATCTTGGCTAAAAGGTTGATACGATAAAGGGAGAGGGACTGCGAGAGACTATGGAGCCAGGAAGTCAGACTCGCAGACTTCCGGGGCCAGGAAGGTAAGCGGCAAGTACAAAAACAGACTGGAGGACTGCACCGCCCGCCACAAAGCCACAGCGAAATCACGTCCAGTGTGCCAGAACGTTTAAATTTTAGGTCACAGTGAACATCCGCAGTTCTACGTGAAATGTTTGAGTTTGAAATATTAGCAACTGATTCAAATTTTTTTAACTATATTTTATTGATTATGCTGTTACAGTTGCCCCATTTCCCCCCTTCATTCCCCCCTCCCCCTTACCCCCCTTTCCCCTCCCTTTAGTTTTGTCCATAGGTCCTACACATAAGTCCTTCTGCTCCTGTACTTCCTATACTGTTCTAACCTCCCCTTGTCTGTTGTCTACCTCCCATTTATGCTACTTGTTCTGTGCCCCATTCCCACCCTCTCCCCCTACCACTCC
>PVJI01027595.1:0-17477 GCA_004026765.1 Micronycteris hirsuta
GATTCATAGCCCTATCTAGGAAACGGCATGTTACCTGGAGTCTCTCTAGAGAAAAAGAAGCTGTTTCAAGATGCTTCCTGGTATATTTAGCTGAAATGCATGCAAACTCTATTTGAATGATTTATGAGGAGTCATTGTTGGTATTTTTAAAAACATTTTTGGTATAAGAAGCTTATTTTTATAAGAATTTATTAATCAAAATATCACCAAATTTAAACACACACTATTTTTATTCAAGTTTTAATCTCTATCAGCTTGAAACTTGGGGATAGGTGTGGGAGGTGATATACAGACCCAGCTCCAAGAACAAACTGGAGTTGAGAGACAAGTTGCTGTCACATAACCTGTCCATAAATTTCCAAGTGACTAAATAAGCACATGTGTATCCTTCTGAATTTTTTATTGAGTAGATGATAGTCTTTAAAATTGTCAGTATATTTGCTTTTCTTTTTCCTGTATGAAAAGCTCAACTACTTATTGGTCATGTAAAAAGCATAGTCCTTCATATATAGAATATTCCAATAAAACCTAAATGATACTTCTAAATATAATGATCATTTCTGTTTTCACCTCAGTGAGGTCAACGTGAATGTTTCTAGCAGTACAGTAGTTATTAATGTGGGGTGATTTTGTCCCCCAGGAAACATTTGGCCATGTCTGGGGACATTTCTGTTTGTCAAGCACGGAAGTTGCCATGAGCTTGTACTGAGTAGAGGCCAGGGAGGCTGCTAATCATCCTGCAGTGCATAGGGACAGCGCTTTACAACGGAGGATATTCAGCTTAAAATGTCAACAATATTGAGTCTGAGAAACCCTCTTCTAGAAGAATGTATGCTACTTAGCGAATGTTCTTTCCCTTCTACTTTCCTATTTTGCCATCTCCGACTCCTAATTCATTCAGCAGTCTTCATTAGGGATATTATATAGTCTACGTGACTTAACATGGTTACTTTGAATCATTTCAGCTTGCATGGTCACTTTTATGGCCCCACACTGCCTGCAAAGGGAGCACTGCTGGTTTTCATATTTCTGACCATCTACCTCAGGCCAGACGAGTGTCTGAGTGATCTGTGCAAAGAGCGCCTGCAGGAACCATGAGCTGCATGAGGCCAGACACAACTTGCCAGGAAGCTCACACTTAAGGAATAATAAAGTTCTTTTTAAAATATTGAGTCATGGTGGAAGTTAATCAAAAGCAAAAGTCTATGTTAAGATCTAATTGTTGTTTTTTTACCCTCACCCAAGGACATGTTTATCAATTTTAGAGAGAGGGGAATGGAGGGAGAGAGAGAAGGAGAGAAACATTGAAGGGAGAGAGAAACATCGATTGGTTGCTTTCTTGCACAGAGCCTGACTGGGTACCAAACCCATAGCCTAGACATGTGCCTTAACTGAGAATTAAACTCATGACCTTTCAGTCTACAAGACCATGCTCCAACCAACTGAGCCCCACTAGCCAGGGCTATTTTGTTTTTAAGTAAACTTAATTTTTAGAGTAGTTTTAGGTTCACAACAAAATTGAGAGGAATATAAAGGGTTTTGCCATTTATCCCTTTCCCTCACAAATAAATAGCCACCCCATAATCAACATAGCCCACCAGAGTGGTACAACTGTTACAACCAATGAACCTACATGACGCATCATCCACTGCCAGAGTCTACATTAGGGTTCACTCTCAGTGTTGTACGTTCTATGGGTCTGGACAAAAGTTTAATGACATGTGCTCAACACTGTAGTATCATACAGAGTATTTTCACTGTCTTAAAAATCCTTCGTGCTCACATATTCATCCCTCTCCATCCAATTCCTGGTAACCACTGATATTTTTACTGTGGAAAAAATCTCCACAATTTTGCCTTTTCCAAAATGTCATATAGTATTTAGCCTTTTCATATTTGCTTCTTTTACTTAGTAATATGCACTTAAGTTTCCTCCTTGTCTTTTCATTGATTAATAGCTCTTTTTTGATGCTAAATAATATTCCATTTACTAGATGTACCAGTTTATTTATTCATTCACCTACTGAAGGACATCTTGGTTGCATTGCTTCAAAGTCTTGACAATTATGAATATTAACATTTATTTTTAAGAGCATATTATTAATACAAAGTCTCTGAGAAAGAACAGTGATTAGAGGTGTAGTAGAAAGAAGTATTTGCTCATATTTTGGTCAAAGTATTTATCAAATGCTATTGCATTGATTTTCTTTTCTTTAGAAAACAGAATCTAAACCATAATGTACACAAATCCATGAAATGCTGGTTTTTGTATTCCTAGTACCTAATATGGTCCATGGCAGATAGTAGGTTCTAAGTAACTAATGGATAGATAAATTGAGTTTGTTTCTTCAAGTAAAAATAATAAGATTTGATGAATAACATTTATAAATGTATAAAGTGAATTAGAATTAGTCATTGTTTTACTATAAAATTAAGACAGAGTTATCCATCTCCTTCCTATTGTAACTTGAAATACTCTCTCTACCCCATAAATAAAGCCTACAGAAAATTTTCACATGTAAAGTGAATTTTATATCATGCAAGGCAGAAAAGAAGAATAGATTAGAATACACACTGAGAAGATGAGAAAAATCCTGCAAAAGGCCAAGATAAGAAAGGAATATTTTATTAAGCTTTTATTTGTTGCCAGGCATTGTGCTGAAGAAAAAAAAAAAAAATGAGTAGGATACTATCTCCTTTCCGAGCAACACACCCAGGCAAACCAAAGGACAACCCAAGAAGGCTGTGAGCAGGTTTTCTCAGTGAGGGGGTACATTAGAGAAAGTAGAACCATCTAAGAGACTTTAACACACTCCATACTCCTCCTCTTCCTCCCACACCAATTTCTACCTCCTTAGAGAGACTGCCACACTAAGCCACCCACCGAGGGGCCCAGGTCATGTTACTCCTCAGAAACCAGGGAGGTCAGATTAGCTAAAGGGCTGAGACTCATTACTGGATTGAGTTGGCATAAAGAACAAGATAAGTAATGGCCAACTTTATTTTTCCTTTTAAAAAGATGCCATTGCAGGAAGGTAATAATATTTCTCAGAGTATTACAAGTTTGTACTTTAAGTACAAATGGATTTTAAGACTTATAACTGTGGTGTTTTGTAAAATAATGCTAAAAATAGTTCTCCAACTTGGGTCACTACCAGAACTACCTGGGGGACTTGGTGAAAGTCCAAAGACCCAGGCCTTGTGCTACCTGTCAAAGTAAGAACGCACTGGACACTGGTTACAAACTGCAAGACCATTTTATTTGGGCTACTGCAGTGAGAGAGAGAGAGATTTTAGTACAGGACTGAGCTCAGCTCTGCAGAAACAAAAGGTGGGAGGGCTTTTGATTGCTAGGATGACCTAGTGGAAAAGTACTGAAGGGTGTTGCAGGGAATCTGTCAATGTAATTAGAGCATCTGTGTTTGTTAATTGTCTGTTATAGAAGTTATCCTCCTACCCTTCCATGGAGCCTGGGAGATGGGGACACTATCTTCCTTTATTACACTCAAAGGGACCAAAGGGAGGCTCCAAGATCCTTGAGAAAGGCATTAACTGGTTACAAAAAGGGCAAGAGGCTAGGAGAAGTTTTACAACTTAAAGGGTCAGAGAAAGAATTTATAATTGCAAGTCACTAAAGTAAATGCCATAAGGAAAAGGGAGATCAGGGGCCTGTAGTCTAGAAGAAGCCTATTTAGGCAGCCACACTTGAGGAGCTAGGGAAGGACAATGCCCTAGAAGTTAGCTGCTGACAATGTGACAGGGATGTCCGTGAGCCAGGTGAGCGCCACAGTGGCAGTGTCAGGGCCCAGCACACGTTAAGGCAGCCTGGGCTTTGTCCTCCAGCTGGCTCTTAGGGAGCAGCCAGCAGCCAGCATGGAGCAGTGGCAGCACAGGCAGAGGCTCCAGCGTGTCTTTCTGCTCCCTGTCAACGTCAGCCTGAGGCGGGGGAGGCCAGGAGGCCCAGGTGGTTGGAAGGAGTCTACTGCCCATTCTCGTCATCAGGATATGGACACTGTTCTGTCACCAGGAGCACAAAGTTATCATCGTTGAACTGGATAATGCAAGAAAAACTACCATCCTCGACCAGTTTTCTGTGAATGAAGTAGTACCTACATCCCCTACCATAGGAAGTAATGTAGAAGAGATAGTGATTCATGATACACGTTTCCTAATGTGGGATACTGGTGGCCAAGAATCTCTGCATTCTTCCTGGAACACTTAACTATACTAACACAGAGTTTGCCGTTCTTATTGCGGACAGCACAGAGAAGAACTCTATAAAACCTTAGCCCATGAGGACCCAAGGAGAGCTAGATTGCTGATTTTGGCTAATAAACATGATGGTAAAGAATGCATGACTGTAGAAGACATCCAGCACTTTAAAAAAATAACTTCTATTAATGATCACCAGTGGCATGTCCAGGCATGCTGTGCTTACTGGAGAGAAATGGTGCCAAAGACTTGAATGGATGATGTCACAACTTAAGATTAGATGATCTCTACTGACCACTTCGCGGAGACCTCATACAAACAAGGTGCTGGGCTTTACCTGAAAGCTGCCAAAAATTAATGGCTGAACTACTGTATGGTCATAATAAATCAATTTAAATTTATTCTATAAGAAGAAAAATGAAGACCACTTATTTGAAAATGAGGATGAAGTCTCACCATCCAATTGCTTTCTCATTAGTTCCTTCCTAAACAAGGTCTTAAAGCTGTGACTGATATTTTTCTCATAATGAGCTCGCTCAGGACATTACGTAGGCTGTGGTATGGACAAAGGGAGAAGACACTTTTTTCACTTTAGGAGCTTTATTACCAGTATAACCCTCCTTGGTTGGATGTTGTTCTCTTCCTGTTCTATTAGGTCAAAATACAAATCAGCACAGATGTTTAGTTTCCAATATTTTAAAATGTAATGTTACTTATGAAAAGTAATTTGCACAAGGTTGTAAGTATTGTGTATATAAGTCAAGTTTGAGTTAATGTCTTTGATTTATGTGCTAAAGAAAAGTAAAAAACAAAAACGTGTAATATTCTCCATTGAAACCATAGTGAGTACCAGTATTGGCTTAAATGTCAATTTGTACTTTTCCTTTATGTCCTCTGTATTGTACTGATAAAACTCAAAATCACTGAGCTGCCCTTAAAAAAAAGAGAAGAAAGAAGAAAAGAAAAAGTTGGAAAAAAAGGAAGAAGCTTGTTTAAAGTTTAGTCAAGCTAAGGAGAAACTTAAAACCCTCTTGATCATACCTTAGTGAGTCTTATTAGTTTTCACATAAAAATCTAATAGGTACTCAGATTCGAAACCACTGCTTTGAAATATCTTTTAAAAAAAAGCTCTCAAAATTATTCCAAACTAAATTAAATAGAGTGTTTGCAAAGTAACATAATCATATCAATTTGACTTTTTGAATTCCCTTCTAGTTGCGACAGAAGAAAAAGTGTAACTTTTATGTTAGATTTAAGAAAGAAAAATAGAACTCAATTGCAAGGTTTCCAGATGAAATATAGGGCACATGGCACACACCTATTTTCTGAAATTCAAATTTAAGTGGGTGCCACGAACGTTTATTTGCTAAATCTGCCCACCCTGTGATGGCTGTCCTAACTGGGCTCCCCCTAACAGCACACAGAAAGTTCCTAATTAAAAATCTCAAAGTCGTTGCCTCAGTATTTCCATGGAGAAGAATTTTTTTTTAAATCTCACCTGAGGACATTTTTTCACTGCTTTTTGAGAGAGAGAGAAAGCGGGGGAGAGAAACATTTATGTGAGAGAGCAGCATCGAATGGCTGTCTCCTGTACACACCTGGATCAGGGATTGAACCCACAACCTAGGCCTGTGCCCTGACCAGGAATCAAACCAGCAACCCTTCAGTTATGGGATGAGGATCCAACTAACTGAGCCATACCAGCCAGGGGTGGAGAAGAATTTTTTTAATAAGTCAAGACAGACAGGAGTTTTAGCTATCACTACAGATATCTTTTAGAGATTGCCATTTTCTATACCCCCACTCTCCACAATTCAGCTGGCTTAACAATGCAGTCTTTTGAGGTGCCTGTGGCCAGTGGTTTTTTTTTTTTTTTGCCATTGTTTGTGAGGCAAACATCTGCTGCCTGGGATACCTTGATTTGTGGAGACACTTATTCTCTTTTAAATGTGAGGAGATCAGCAGGCTGAAATATAAACATTTTTTCTCAACCAGCTTCAAAGAATACGAACAATCTATAAAGGACATGCATAATCAATTGCTTCCTAAATCGTAAAGCCATGGGTTCCAGACCCCACCAGATTTTGGTTCTGTCACTATTTTATCTGCTTGGCTTAGTTATCAAAGGGATCTGGCCGTGGCTGGTGTGGCTCTGTGGATTGAATGGCAGCCTGCGAACCAGAGGGTCACTGATTTGATTCCCAGTCAGGGCACATGCCTGGGTTGTGGACCAGGTCTCCAGTAGGGGGCGTGTGAGAGACAACCATACATTGATGTTTCTCTCCCTCTTTTTCTCCCTCCCTTCCCTTCTCTCTAAAAATAAACAAATAAAATCTTAAAAAACAAAACAAAACAAAAAAAAAAGGGATCTGTTGTTATCCTGTAATGACAAAAGTGGGTCTACATGACAATTTAACAGCGAAAGCCCTTTCTTTCAATCGTATCCTTTAAAACACTGTCAGGTAATTAACTTCACAGCAGTTTTGTTAGCAAAGTACTACTACAGATAAAATGAAACATTCGTTAATAATTGACTGTGAAAACTGTAGTTAACCACTGTGAGCTAATATAATCAGTAACAGGAGAAGACAGAGCAGAATAACTGTGAAATGCTGGAAACCAGAAGCCACAGCTCCGAAGGGCTAACCTATGAAAGAAAGAAAGTGGGAGATCAAACACAAGAGCTAAAAGCATTATTTACAATACCTGCATTTTCATATATTTATGGGCTAAACAGTGGGTTAGTGTTCAAAGCACAGCAGGAATTCCCCTTTAAAAGACGCTCCCTCAGAAGTCTTTCATTTGTGTAAATCCCCAAATAAGAGAACACGAAAACATGAAAATAACCAAAAGCCCTTCAAAGCGCATGAAATACACAATTAAGCCAGTGATAACGGCGCATCAAAGCAAGCACTTTATTTCCACTCTAAGGCCTGTGTCTTGTCCACTTTACTGTCCTTTAACTGAATGCTGTTGACAATGACTCTACCTTCCAGGTACAGCGCGGCTGTTGCTTTTTCCCCACACACAAGCTTCTAAATAACTTTGGCCAAAAGTGGTTTGATTTCAAAGAAATCCTTATATAAATAAAACATTTCATCTGCAACAGAGTGAAATCCTGGTCTCTCTGACCCCACCTTGTCTGGACCTGCTTTGTCCCCATGGCCTTCAGGCTAGTAGCTCCTACTGTAGACCTGCCCCTCTGCTTTTCCTTCCCCTTCATTTAAAAGAAGCCTGAACTTTGGCCTTGCTAAGATGGACTTGAGGACCAGCAATCGCCCCCCCATCTTCTCCAGCGGGCACCTTCTCGATCAGTAAACCTTTCCTAACTCTAAACACTAACGTTTTGAATATTGGCCTTTTTGAAGCATTGGGCACACAAACTTTTGAATGTTAATAACATACAAAATATCTGCGATTTCTTTCATGTAGAAAACTAGCAAAACTAAAGGCAAAGAAAATAATTCCCTCTCCCTCAAATGAATATATATTTCAGCTTTGCTCAGAATGCAGGTTACCATGCAAAATCATAAAGAATAGAAAGACTAACCTTACACTAAAGGTAATTTCTTAGTGGTTACACTGGTGTATTGTTAAAATGAGGGATGCAATATTGCTTTGATCTGAAGATCACTATATAGCATCAAGTCTTTCCTATCAATAATTATCTTTGAGTATAAATAATAATTAAACTTCTATTTTTCATAGTAGGGAGACCCAGATACTGAACTTGCTACCAAACTGCTAGGGGCAAAGCTCAGAAATAGAAAATAAAAGTTTCCATTTTTGTTCATCTGTTCTAAGCAGCCAACCACATTATATCCTTGGGAATTATTTTAAATAAGTTCTGAAAAAGAAAAGGCAATGATGTTGTAGAAAAAGCAGATAGGGCAAGGATAGAGTCATAAACAAAAACCTCCACTGCAAAACGCTTTTGTGGCACCTATGGTGACATTAGAACGTCAACAATCTGTTTTAAACAGGTCCATAATTTCTGGTGCAATTCAGAAATAATCACTAATGTGCTTTTTAACTCGCAATTTTCAGAGCCATAAAGCTTAAAATTCACTCTGGAAATATTGGGACTCTTTATTTTCAAATTTGAGGTAGGAAATGCCTAATGTCTTTTCTGTATCCTCTTGTTCAAAGATAAGCAGCTCTCTAAGTCTGCAAGAGGAAGGTAGACTTGGTCCATTACACAAAGAACCACTGGTGGGGAGAAAAAGAGAAAAAAGGCAAATAGAGAGATGAGTACTTAGCTGCCTGGTATCAAATTAATACACACAAACACACACACAAACTATTATTTCCTGACTCAAATATTTTAATCACCCTTGATTTCTAGGTAACAAGTACAATAAATAATTGGTTTAAGTCAAATATAGCCAAGTTTTTTACTTTAAGACAAGACAGATCACCTCATTGTTTAAGCCAAAACATAATTTATAAAGGAAGATTTCAGGTGGATAGCCCAAATTCTAGAAAATATTTTATTATGAACAGTTTGTCAAGTTTCCTTTAAAGAACTGTAACAATATATAATATTTCACTTTTTTTTCCTATTTAACTAACTTGAAGTCCTTTTCAGAAATCTGAATCAATTATGGCTCTGATTATGCCATTACATACATTAGCCTGAAAAAAATCATAATGATTAAATTTAAAATAAATTTCTAAGATATATACTGAAAGTAAAATTTTTTACAAATGGCCTGACTATTCATTTCCAGTCCAGTCAGTTGTCTTCAACTCAAATGGACTGACTTAAGCAAACTGTTACATCATTGGCCTCAACCATAATTACAAATCAGTTACGTCCCCAGGGATTCAAGGCTCCTCTACTCTGGGTTCCTACAACTGCTAGGATAGCTCATGACCACGAGCACTGAGCAATGACCTTCCCACTTCCTGTCCTCATGCTACAGCCACACCGTGGGGCACATGGCAAAAAAATCACCTTATATTATAACAACCCTTAATCTGAGACACCCTCCTCTCACACACACACACACACACACACACACACACACACACACACACGTCCATGTGGTTCTGTCCCTGTAAAAAAATATACTTCCTGGCTCTCCTGCTATGAGCTTTTCACATTAGAATGAAGAATTTGGGCTTTTATGACCAGATATCTTTAGTTGTATACAACCCCCCAAAAGGAAAAGGTCTCCCTGGTGAGTCTGGCTCTGGCTCACTAATTCATGTGAGCACAGATCTACCTCAAAACAGACCCCATGACAGGAGCCTACTGCTTCTAACTAGATACTTATATGTGGAAAGATTCATGGACATGTCCATTGTCTTGTGTAGATCTGAAAAGAAAGATCTCTAGTTTTCTCTATTTTATCATTATGACAGTGTAAGAATTTTTGAAAATATTTAGTTTCTAACCAATACTCTTGAAAAATGTTTCACCTGTAAACATTGCTCACTTTGGGTCTTTGATTTACTTTACTTTGTCAAGGTTGAATAAGGTCACCATTCAACAAAGATTACTCAATTATTCTGTTTCTAAGTGGCAAGTTAAACATTCTGAACTTAACATGAATACACTTTGATTCAGAAAATAAAATCATAATGATTTTTAAAAATTAAAATTAAAAAAATTTATAATAAATTCCTTAATTTCAGTTCTGTATTATTTCAGACTACAGGTAAATCCTTCAAATTAGTTTATGAATATGAAATCTCAGACTACAGGTAAATCCTTCAAATTAGTTTATGAATATGAAATTTATTACACATGTTAGTGATTCTAAAACTTAGCTTTTGCTATAAGACATATGAACATATATGCTAAACTCCAACACCATCCCTTTGTATCTTTTTAGGTAATTGCAACTGGATCATAGGTTAAGTACTGATTTCTGCAAAGTTAGCTTACAAAAGACTGTTAATTTTCTGAAATTTCTCGGGTGACTAAAAATAATTTATAAAAACAGATATTCCATTCTATGGAATTAAAGTGTGAGATGTATTCTACATCAAATCATTGAATAAATAAATTTCGAGCTATTACTAGATTCAATATGCCAAGATTATAAAGATTCTAAAGTAGTGTATTTATTTCCCATCACAGCTAGGTTACAAATGCTTTTTAAAGTTATATACAATTTTATGAAACAGAGAATGAGCTAATGAATGTTTTTAGGGACTTAGGATATTTTTTCACTTGCTGAGGAAATAAACAAACTTACTTTTGTGGCTCAGTTTTGATAAAATGATAAAAATAAAAAACAATAATTCTTATTTCTCCACCTGTCCAGAATTCCATATAATGTACCTACATATGATTTAACTGAAAATCATGCTTCTTCTGTAAAGGCTTAATGAAAAATAGAGGGGTTCTTTTGTTGTGTGTTTTTTGTGGTCTAAAAATAATGTGGCCTGATGAGCATACTAAATATTTTACTAGAATTATATTCTGTGTGTTTATAAATGAATTATATGTACACACATGATGGGACCATTCCATAGTTATTTCTGTATCCCAGTGCCTACAATGATTATGATGTGTTGAGTTAATCAGTGAATGTAATCTGAACTGACAATAAACAAATATCAGAAAGTAGGAGGAAGGAAAAGAATGAGAGGAGAAAAAGAGGCCTGTATGTGTGGATTATATGTTCTTGTGCACCCACTAGTCAAAATATGCAGAGAGAAAAGTGTTTTTATGTACAAAAAGTGAAACACATTCCTAAAGTTTCCAAAAAGCCAAAAATATCTATTTTTTTCAAACATTCACATGGAAGGCCTGTTTTAGGGAATAAATATAGCCTCACCATGCTCCGGAAGGAAGGTATAATGAGAGGAAGACAGAGCCCAGGGTGCTTATTTATGGGTCTCTTAGGTGCCTTTCCTTGCTGATTTACTGAGGTGCCAGGGAAATATCTTTGGAGGAAGCCTGTTCCTTTTTTCAGGAAATAGTTACTGCTCTGACACTCGGCCATGGGGCAGAAAGATAAAAATAAAATACAAAAATTAAGATGATAAAAAGTAATTTTTAAGTAAAATATGTATTTTCTTCATGCCCTATTGGCTTTTTTAAATCATTAATATTTGGATAACAGCAGGTTCTAGGGAATTATACTCAGTAATCTTCATTGCCAAAAACAGTACTTATCAGCGTTTGTGATGTCATTAGGTTCTGACATTGTTCCAAACAAATTTTAGGTAACAAAATACTGCAAAACAAACCTGGTAAAGAGGAGAAAAAATGTCAAGGGGTAAAACTGAGCTACATTTTTGTTGTTAAGAAAAAAAAAATAGATAACTTTTCTCATTAAGCAGTGATCTGGGATTCATAACATAACATTTGTAAAACTTGTATTACCAAGAGCAAATAGAAATGTCCTTGCTAGGACTGTCTGGCATTCTGGGAAGGTGGGAACTCCTGTTTCCCTCTGGTCTTAAAGCCAATGCAACTACTAATTACAATCTCCCTTTCCTCCCCTACCTCAAATTGCCCATAACACCTATCAGCAATACAAGAGAGACCCAGCAGGCATATTCCACGTTGTGAAAGGGAATTTCCAGAGGCAAAGACAATTACTGGATGGAAAAACAATAAGCAGACATACTAAGACTGAAATTCAACATAACACAAGACTTTCTAAAAATAACATGATTTTCAAATTAAACACTCCGTTAATAAATTTAAGAAAAGGATAAACATTTTAAAAAATCACATAGGCCACTAATTTAGATGACAAAAAGACAAATATCTAAGATTAGACAGACAGACAGATAGATAGATAGATAGATAGATAGATAGATATGTAGATAAATTAGATAGAAGACAGTATAGACAGATGGATGGATGAGGGGGACCCCCCCCAAAAAAAACAGAATTATCTTCTGGAGGGCAGGCCCCTTGTAGTACAGGCTTCCACCACTATGTAAGTGTTCTAGGAACCATCTGTACCAGGGTATCAGCTAGTGTTGCTGTGAGAGGCTGCATTCCGCTTCAGTGAATTTTTTTAGGACTTTCAATGTATTTGCCCATTTCATGATGGGTGATTTACAAGCACACCTGCCCACACCATCCTGAGTATTCAGCAGTTTTTGACCAAAAATGTCATGACCCTGTGCCCCACCCTCCCTATTCACCAGATCTTGCCCAAATCAACTTTTTCTTTTTGTTTCCCTGAATGAAAAAGTCCTCAAAGGGAAACGTTTTGCCATTGTAGAAAAGGTGAAATGAAAAACAACAGAAACACTAAAAGGAATCAAAGTCAATGACCTAAAAAACTGTTTTGAGCCATGGAAAAAACACCTCAATAGGTGCATTGCATCACTTTGAGGATGACTGACGTTTAAACATAAGGACAAACACACAACTTTTTTATAAACAGATTCCAGTTTGTTGGGGTCATACCCTCATCTATATCTTCAGGGAAAAGATAAGGGACTTCAAGTGCAGATCACAAAGGATAGGTGGTTCAGAAGGGGGGGAAATAAAATGTGATAATGACACAGATAATAGGTACAATTTCTTTGAATTTCAAAAAAACTTGAGTCTTCTACATCCCCTAATTAAAAGGGCTCACCAGATTCTAAAAGTGTTTGACACCTAAGGAAGCACAAACTAGCACATTTACCAATTATTTGAATGAATGATTCAAATTTTCAAGAATAAATGAAAAAATCTTACAACCTCCTAGCTAGGGAGTACATGACACCTTACAATAGGAAGTAAACCATGCTCAAATTAGTACACATACTTCAAGATAGGGGAAGATGAAAAGCTGAAGAAACAATACTAAAAGGGGAACTTTATAATACTATAAACAATATAATAATGAAAATGAGAGACAAGTAATTGAAGTTCTAAGTAGTCTCATTAAAGCTCAGAAGAAATTAGGTCTCATGTATACAAGTCTATCCTTTTTTAAAATACATGGCATAGTGGTGCTGGATTTCCATCAGATTCATGGACTTATCCTAATACTAGTATAATCTGATCCTTTATCCAGTCTTGGGAAGTACACTCTGAAAAACTGGTCTTTGGAGATTCTGAAGGTACTGATTTCAAGCCAGGATTTGATAGGATGGATGGTCAGTAAAAGACAACCCCCAACTTTATATTCTCTGAGACTTAGATTAAGTACATCCTTTCCTTGGTCTGAACTTGGGATATCAGTGTTATACATGTTATATTATTACTGACCATTTGGAGTATATGTTGGCCTTAGATATCTCTCTCCTTTTTAAGAACAAGGAAAAAAAGAAAATCAAATGAAAATTTTGATAACATAAATTTTCTTTAAATATGCATATAAAATTTTTAAAATGAGCATGTCTTAGTAAATAGAAGACTTGTCCTCTTTATGTCTTCAATTTTTAAAAATATAAATGACTGTAAAAACAAAGGAGAACAAAGATGAACTGATAAGAAAGCAGTCTAAACTAAAAGGCTGTTTTGCTGAGAGGCAGAAGAGCTGAATGAGATAAAGATTTTAAATATCCCACACCATGGTCATTGAATTTAAACTGAAGATACTAGAAGCAGTAAAGATTAGAATTATCACAGCAAAAAATATTATTGGAAAAAAAGCTGTAGAAATTTTACCTATAATGCCAAAAGAATAAGAGATAAATGGCATAAAAGAAAATAGTGGATATGAAGGAAGTAATTTGCCATTACATATAGTTGGAGCTACTAGAAAGAGAAAAAAAAACAAATGGGATCAAAATAGTACAAAATGTTATAATACAAGAAAACTTCCCTAAACTTAGAAAATATATATGAATCTATATATTAAACTCATCTTAGTTACACCAAAAAAAAAATGAAAATAGGCCAACATCTGGACATATTTTGGTAAATTTTCAATTTTAAAAATTAATAATGATTCATTTATACTCAACAAGGAAAGAATAAAAAAGAAAAACCAAGGCATCTTAATTAAAGAATAAAGCACAATGGAGCAACGTCTATAGGGTTTTGAGTGAAAAAAGCTGAACCCAAGAGGCCTGTACTTAGTCCTGCTGGCATTCTTATATGAAGTTAATAAAAATGTATTCTTCAGTCAACTGTGAACTCAGAAAATATTTCACTACATACACCAAAACTGATTTTCAATATGTTGATGAGTAAAATGTACAACAATTAAATTAAAAAGTACTAGAAGAAAATGTCAGTTATTTTATTCTGCTCTCCTGATAAGGAAGCCTTTTTAAGCATTAACACAAAGGCAGATAATAGAACAAAAGAGGTTAAATAGATTTGCTTGCAAAAATTAACTTGTACACATAAATATCAGAAGTCAAAAGCAAATAAACTTTAAAAATTAAGCACATATGTAAGACAACTAAGAGGGCTATTATCCTTAATATATCGGGATATTTCACACAGTAGTATGAAGAATGACTCAATAAAAAGGTAAAAAAATATGATCAAGTAAATTAATAAGAAAATTAAAAATGCATTACATGAAAAAATTATCAACCCTACTTTTAAGCAAAAAAAAAGAGGAAATGAACTAAGACTAATGGCAATTATTTTTTATTGACCATGTTGACCAGAGTCTTGGGCAATGTACACTTTCCTGTACTGTTCGATGCAATGTAACTTGATGTAACTTTTCCAGAGAGCTTTTCGGCAACATAGACTATCATCTTTGAAACACGTACACACCTTAGTAGAGCAATTCCAGTTTTGGAAAATTACCCAGCATCGTTTACAGTGGCCCACAGTGTGATGACCGGAGAAGACCACAGTACTTGACAGTTTGAAGAGACCAGCATGCTTCCGGAAAGTAGCATACTATGCAGCCACTAAAAATGGTGTAGAAGAATATTTATACCGATGAGGATTTTCAATAAACATTAAGTAAATTCATGAATAAATGATGAATTGCTTCAGTGAAAAACAATAGAATACAGTACATGTTACTAATTTCTTTTAAATTGGCAATATATATGTAAAATATGAATCAAAAAAGTAACTAAAAGATCTATACCAAAATATTTATCATGACTGTCTTTCAGTGATGCAGTTATTGCTGATATTTGTGGCTTCCACTATACTTTCATGAAGTTTCCAGAATTATTATAGTATGCATTAACTGATATAATAGAAAAAAGTACAAAGATTTTATGTAAAGTACTAGAAACAGAGTAAGAAATGTAGCTATTATAAAGCATTAACTTAATATTAAAATAAAGTAACCAAATAAAGCAGCTCATCAAATCTAAAGACAAAGACAGCTAATATTACCACAAATATTTATTGAGAGCTTGTTTTTTGTATTAAACCTTATAATGTCATTATAGTACTCTCCCTCTTCCATAGAATCACTACATTACATATGAAGCTTATTAATTCCCAATATTTGAAACCACCATTCTAGAGTATCTCAAGAACTTGAATACTAGTTCATTTATTTGGGTATTTCCAGGGCATAGTATAGTACCTCTAGTTCATAATACCTGGGGTGATTAATAAATGTTATTTTAATAAAATTGATCTGCTGAACTAAATTTATCACAGTCATATGATGGCACAAGAATTAATTTTTACATAAATTATTACCCTAAACCCAAAGAGATGGCGCTTTCATCATAAGAATTTTTTTGAAGCTATCCACCAGAAATTAGGGTAAGACAGGGTGACGAAAACGTCTTTGCTTTCTACGAACAGTGGAACACCGCTAAACTCACGCTTTCTGTGTGCCGCAACAATTTTCCCCCTACATAGAAACCATTTGTTTTCTAAGGGTAAGCCTGCAATTCTTTGCATGTGTATTATATGGGTTATAACCCAATTTCCTAGGCAGAACTGGTATAAAAATAATTAGTTTTCCAGAGCAAGGAAGATCTGGTGCTAAAATTACATGATGGCAATAACAGCAATCAGAGTGATAGCAAAAGCAAGCATACATCAGACACAAAACACAATATAAAGTCAGCCGCCACCTTGACAGATTGATCTAAACTTCACAGACAAAACAAATGAAAACAAAGTGAAGGAAAAATTATAAGGGGAAACTAAATATCCATCAAGGAAAAATACATGTGGCTAAAATAAGTAGATAATGGCCTTTCAGCACCACAAAACATCCCTTATCTTCCTCATTTGTGAGCTCATATTACATCAAAATGATAAAAATCGGTGTTCTCCCATTCAGGGTTGGAATCTGTACATACTATACAGTTAGCCTGGAGACACTGCAGGAACTGGGGGAATGTCAGAGAGAATGAATGTTTCTGTCAAGAAAGAAAGACAAATCCCAGTTTCTCCCCATCTCTTGAGCTTTGAAGTAAATGGATTTCTTCTTTCATCTGTGCTTGAGACATCATTACTGTATATATTGCATTTTCCTATAATGTGTGTTTACAGATAAACACTTAGACCAGCATACAACCTCTGACCTGAGCTTGTAACATACAAATATAAAATGTTTAAAATAACAATCAAAATGTCCATCTATGTGAGCACATCATACAAAAATAGAAAACATTTATACTCATTTCTCTATTATAAATTATAAATTGTGGTCCTTTTATAAATGACCCTGAATAGCTGCAGCAATTTTGACAAAGCAGGAGGGATCACAATACCTGATATCAAACTGTATTACAAGGCCACTGTAATCAAAACAGCCTGGTACTGGCATAAAAACAGGCTCACAGACCAATGGAACAGAATAGAGAGCCCAGAAATAAACCCAAGTTCCTACAGTCAATTAATATTTGACAAAGGGGAAAGAAGCATAAAATGGAGTAAAAATAGCCTCTTCAACAAATGGTTTTGGGAGAATCTGGATAGCTACATGCAAAAAAATGAAACCTGATCACCAACTTACACCATACTCAAAAATAAATTCAAGGTGGATAAAAGACTTAAATATAAGTCATGACACCATAAAAGTCCTAGAGGAAAAACATCAGTAGGAAAATCTCAGACATCCCATGCAGCAACATCTTCACTGATATGTCCCCTTAAGCAAGGGACATAAAGGAAAGAATAAACAAATGGGACCTCATCAAGATAAAAAGCTTCTGCATGGCTAAAGAAAACAGCATTCAAATGAAAAGAGAACCAACTATATGAGAAAACATATTTGCAAATGATATCTTAGACAAGGGTTTGATCTCCAAAATATATAAAGAACTCACACAACTCCACTCCAGAAAGACAAACAACCTGATTAAAAAACGGACAAAGATCCTGAACAGACACTTCTCCAAGGAGGACAAACAGAGGGCCCAGAGACATATGAAAGCATGTTCAGCAACACTAGCCATCAGAG
>PVJI01027596.1:0-17480 GCA_004026765.1 Micronycteris hirsuta
GCTCCCTCCTCTCCAGGTTAAGAAAAGTTCCAGCTAATACAGCCAGTGCTCAGACACTCCCTGCTGCAGGCTATTCACGCCAGGCAGCTACACAATGTCATTGTCCTATGTATGCAGAGTTGTGTGGGTCTATAGGAGCCCATTTAATCTCATTGACTTTTAATACTAACAAATGTACAAAGTATAAATGAAGGGACTGGAATGATGCACTTGGAGCATGGTGAAGTAATAACCTCCAAATATCCATTCCCCCATGAAAGCAATGAGAAGAACACTGGCAAAAAAAAAAAAAAAGTCAATATGAAATTTTTCAGAGCTCTATAAATTAACTAAAGGTACAATGATCCAAGAAGTATTTACTAAAGAAAAGTAGCCGAGTATCAGTAAAAAGGGTGTTCTTTGTGGTGTTCACACTTGTCCTATTACCACCCTGTTTTGAGAGGTGGCACTATTGTTTGTTGAACAAATGAATCAGTCTACTTTGATTGATTAAGCATCAATTGGTTGTGGGGCACAGTCAGCTTATAAGCAGCAATAAGAATTTTTTATGTAATTATTCTATTATTTTTCTCATAAAAACCCCTTGCTTTCACCCTGTAATCAGGACACTATTTGGGTTTCTTCCTGAATCTGTGTTCCCCTAATTGCAGTTCTTTGATCCCAAATAAATATTGTTCACTCTTATTTCAGCTATTTTTAAAAAATTTTTTTATTATCGTTCAATTATAGTTGTCCCCATTTTTCCCCTCTCAGCTTTTTAACTTCAGATTAACATACCAAAAATGCTCTTATCATCCCTATAACTTAAAAAATTACAAGTTTTAGGAACTCTGTGCTAGGAGCTGGGGAGAAAGACCAAACATATATTTCTTATATCACAATATGATAGAGGCACATCAATTCTTTCACCAAAGAGAGGAATTAAATTCCATGAAGGCAGAACAGTACTTGGCCAGGCCTAAGGTTTGGTGCATAGTAGGCATGCAGTGAATGTTTTATATAGATTTATCTATCAATCAACACAGAGCACATTTAGAGAGCTCAGCAAAATCAAAGTGGAATAACACTTGAGTGGCCAAACTGCTCATAGATCTCAATGGACACACAAATGAATTAATGTAAATATTCCACATCAAATGTATAATTCAAGGCTATAGGGCTTTACCCTCAAGTATGGAAAAGTGTTCGTCGGTACTTGCAATGAGTCATAGAGGAAATGAAGGTAGAGAGATAAGTTAATACCTAAAAGTATCCAACATCTGTTTATTCCTACCATTGGTTTCTCTACCACCAAATATCTTTTAACAGAACCACTAATAAAGAAGGAGGAAAACCAGGCCCGACTTTCCCCTCCTCCTTCTTCCTTCTGCCTCCTGGGAGCCTCGATAACAAGCTGGCAATAGCCAGAAGAAGAATGAGGAATAAAGGGAGTGAATCATTCCCGTGCCTCAGCTCTCAGCTGCCATGCACTGTCAGTTTCTGACAAAAGATCAGAGTCCTGCCCAAGGCTTAAACAACCTGAGGTGCCAGTATTCAGGATTCTGTAGCCCCAGTCCTGGTCCCCTTTCTCAGGAAGCTTCCCAATACAGGCTGCCCGTTCACCTAAGAACCAGACTACATGGGAGGCTGGTCCAGCTGTTATACACACCTGGACAACAGCTGAACGTGACCCTGAGCAGTAGGATGCAAACAATAACCCCTGCTGTACTTTTCAATGGATATGCTCCTGTTTGATCTGTTTCAATGCAGGCTGCCTTTTCTACAAGCCTGTCATTGCATGTGATGCCTCTATTACATACACAGCTTCTGGTACAATGGACAAGGCTGAATCTCTGCCTAAAATCAAAATATGCCAAAGACGATCAAAATATGAAGCAGTGCTTAAGCTGAGGTGGAGAGCAATTCACACCTACAGACATCTAACTCTTTACTCTTTCTTTGCTTCTGTCCTTAATTTTTAATTTTACTATAGCAGCCACAGGATGCAACATCACCACCCTCCTTCCTACTCTTCAAAACCATTTTCACTGCCAAAACTCACCCTGATTTCATTATATCATACAATGCTATCCACTGGGTTCTAGCAGAAAGGCCATGGAAACAAAACATGACACCTTCCATTCCCAAAGAGTCCAGGGAAAGCCTTGCTCCTCTGACAAATGCTTGCTTTCAGGCACTCCCAGCATCCCCAGCTGGCTCACGTGCACACCCCATTGGAGAGTGGCACTTTCCAGTCCACAGCAGCTGCTCCACTGAGCTACCTCAGAAGGCTGCCTCAGCGAAAAGCCAATTTTTTATGGCAATGCCCACAGATTAATAAACCATGTGCAAAGAGACAACCCTCCCAATAATTAGCCTTCCTATTGCAGATCTTGGAAAGTCATGCCTGATCCAAGACTGCCTGCAATTCTGTCTCCTCTAACCAACACAGTTGTGAGTGAGTAAAGTCTTTTGTTACAAATTTTAGGTGGCTTTCTTAAAGCAGAGGTGAAAAGCACAGGACAGAATAACTTCTCCCAGCTAAATGTGAATGCGCTACTCTGTCTGAGCTAGAAGGCACCAGTGGGGTGGCCATGAAAGCTCCCAGCTAGAATGAGTTCTCATTTGGGGAGAGGAAAAAACAAGGACTGATGTTAGACAGTCTTGAATCCGTATGTGGGGAAGCACAAGAAAAGATTGTTGGTGCCGATTCTTGCAGCTGTTTAAATAATGTGTTTCTTATTGCAAAAGGTATTCATGTTCACTGTAGAAAAACAAACAAGCATAGGAAGAAAAATAAATTAGCAATAATCCACTTACCAAAAGTAAATCACTTTTAATTTTAATGCAATTCCTCCTTTGCATTCATATGTGTTTGTGTGTGTGTGTGTGCGTGTGTGTTTTCTGTTGTGAGTAGTAATGTGTAATGTGTTTTTACTTAATAAAACTGCTATATTAATAATATTTTTGTACATTTTTTAAAGACAAGATTTATGGTCTTTACATTGATTGAGCCAGGAACCTTGCTGTATTAGCTATTGTTAAAAGATAAACTGAGGCATTTAAAAAAATTTAAGAGTTTACTTGAGCAAAAATCAATTCAAATCAGGCAGTGCCAAACTGGTACTTAGGAGTGCTCTACCAACAGAAGCTGAGAGAGATTTTTATAGAGGAAAGATGAAAGGAAAGTGAGTAAGTTATTGACTGGCTCTACTTTAAAGCTTCATTGGTTGTCTGTGATTAGTTTTCCTTAGGTTTCCATTTAACTTTAGGCATTAACGGGCTTAGATTTCACTTGATTATGTAGCTACCATGGGGCTAGAGCCACATCAGTCTAATGGCATCCTTCTTTAATTAATTTAACACTTTCTTAATCTTCACAAGGACGCTCTGAGTTAGGTACTATTACATTTTACAATTTTAGAAATGAGGAAGCAGAAATGTAAAGATAAGCTATGTTATGCCTCTTTTCTGCTCCTCCTTTCCTTCTCCTCCTCTCCCTATACCCTCCTCACACCAAGCAGACAGAAGACAGCTCCCATTACTCCCTCATACCTCTGCAAGCCATGCCCAGTGCACCCTGTTATACAGGACCGGCCCTGCAGGGCAGAGCACGTGTGCAGGTAACGCAGACTCAGGCTCCCAACCACCACCTCCTGGCGCTTCTCTGCCCTGTTTCTGCACAGTGTTGGAACCAGACTCAGTTTTAATGTCCATGTGGATGGCACAGCACCATTTTCTGTGCAGTGTTCCCTGTGTGTCATTTTTAAGTCATATTCACGGCCTCTACTTCAATCTTGTGGGGACCAGGAATCATATTCACCAAATTTTCCCTTGTTTCTATCACCTCTTATTAAGGAAGGTGTTGAATTTTTATCTCTTGTTTTGAATTATTTGTCTTCCATGCCTGTTCTCTTTCTCTTTATTTTCATTACTACTATGTCTTTGTAAGATATATGTGTTCTCCCTTCTTTTTTTGTTCCTTTTGTTCAGTGCACCTTTCTCCCCTCTCACCTGGTCCCTTCCATCACCCAATGGTTTCTCAGCCTCATTTATTACAGATATTGCTCTCACATAGAATTTCCCCCTCCTTCTCCCCTTGGTCAAGCTTGCTCATTCAAGGCTGCTCTTGCCATATGGAGGAGCCAGTGACACCAAAATTGACAAATTCCCACCCCACAAAACAAAGAGATGATGGGAAATTATCCTCTCTAGAAGAACCTGCTAGCTGCTGCCACACAAGCACACATGTCCCTGGCCAAGTGAAAGCAGTTTGCCTGACTTTGAATTTGTCTACATTCCAGCTACCACTTGTCCCCAACACAACCAAAACCAGTATGATATTGTTGTGCTAACGGGTCTTTCCTTGAGCCTCCCCTCTCAGTCAGCATTTTGCTTCACAACAGATTACACCTCACAAATGCAAATACAAGTAATGTGTGCAGAGAGGTTATAATGCACCCTGCAGGTACCATCTGGAGTCAGCCCTGCTCAGCTTTCTGACAAAGGCCAAGGTACTCTCACTGCAGTCAAACCTGGGAGCTAGAAAACAGGGCACTTCATTTCACTTGTCACCAGTAACTCAGGTTTAGGAGTCAGAAAATTGCAAGCAGTTTAGAGTGAGGCGGGGGCAGCACAAAATGCCATTCATTCTGTTTTCTGGGCTGACTCGCCAGCAAGGCTTTAGGGAGCACTTATTTTTTCACTTTGATGTTATCTCCTTCCCACTCCAGTGTCTCAAGGTCCTCCTGTCTTGTCTCTGTGGCCTACCTGTCCCCCCATTTTCACACATGTGTGTGCTCACAGACACACGCACATATACACCCCCATGAAAATATACACCTGAGAGTTCAAGGATTTTCAAAATGAACTCACTGAGAGGCACCAAGAGCTGTTTATTAACAGGCCTTTTTATTGTTGCTTTTAATTTGTACCACAATAGAAAATAAAGAAGAGAATTAAAGTAGAGGTTATAATGAGGACAAATCCCTACCTACATTGGGATTTTGTACTGGCCCCACCTCACTCTAATCCCTGGTGAGACCTCACCACTGAAAATCTCAGAGGACCGGACAGCCCTCAGGGAACTGGTCGCCACAGGCGTGCTGCTTCAGGGTCCTGAGGTGTTGGCAACTTCACCTGAAAGTAACAAATCATCCAAGACTGCAAGTTGTGGCTGTTCAGTAGGTTTGCTTTCTAGAAGTAAATCCAGTCTGGATCTGTCCTCTAATGGTAACATGGGGGAGCTATTTCAACAGACATTAGTGTTGGCAGTGAATGGTAAAACGCTCCCATTTGAATAATATAAAATCAAAATCAAGTTGCGACTTTATCTCAACACATAGTCTCTAACTCGAAGCTAAATGATAGTGGCACAACTCTGCTTTTCACTGAGCTAGGAAAGAATCTGCATGATTTTTTCAAGGATGACAGAACCATGAAAAATAGGTCAGAACACAAATATCTCTCACTTAAGACTGAGTACACAGGATTAAGACAAAGTCTGTAGAGGAATCAGAAGAAGCATTGATTTGGGAAGATATCAAGCAGGTAGGAGAGAGAAGGAAGGTTTTAAATAGCTACTGCTAGCCATAAAAATAAATGAACTGTAAATTCTTCTGACTGTAGGTTTCCTAAAACAGCAGAGACAGAAATATTCCTAAAATCCTTATACGGGTAAAGTCACTCCAATAAATACTTCTTAAGGGAATCGATGCATTAAGAGGAAACATTTGCAGACTAAAAGCCACATAATACACAGAGGTTGCATCCTGACAGAATACTTGTTAAAAGAATCCATTTGCAGCTCCAATATTCAGGGTCAGTAATTTCTCAGAAAAAGGTTAATGGAAACAAAACAGAATTCAGGCACCTTCTCCCAACTAGTGTGCAAAAATATAAGCAAAAATACACCGTTAGAATATCCTCGGGATATAGAATGAAAAATTATTGCAACATTCCATTGAGTGGAATTTGCACTCCAATGGAGAAAAGAGGGAGGCTGGATGCAGGGACGCACTTGTGTGTGTGACTGAGCAAGGGAATAAATCCCCTCTGGTCATTTCCAGCCTGAAGTTGCAATGATTCCGTGTTTGACGGCAGAGTGTATGGATGTGAATCAACCAAGTGGTGACTGGATGGAGCTATAGAAACTTTCTCAAATCAACTTCAAACCCTGAATCTGCTCTGAAATTTTTATAAATGGGTCAAAAACTTACAGATATCAGGGAAAGTTGGTAGAGAATGCAGCCACAAAACCTAATGGCTGTGGTCTAGTCTTCCTGTCTGGAGAGGGAAACCTGATCCCGGCGGTGGTGCTCTAGGAAGGTTAGGACAGTGGGAGTCTGCCTAGGGTTTCGGGGTCCACAGTAACAGTGTTCTCCAGAACACCGCAAACAGTGGAGGTCCCAACGGCCCGGGAGAAGATGTCAACAGGTAGTCTAGAAACATGCGGAGGACATAGGAGCCTTGCGCACGGAGGTTGGGAACAGGATGAAGGAGCAAACACGAGGCTACATGGAAGCCCTCAGAAGGGGATGTCACGGCCATTCCAGTTCAAATGACTTTTGAAAAACACAGCACTGCATTTAACATGCCACAAAGATATCCACAAAAGTCAACCAGAGCAGGTAGTTTCTGCTCCCTGGCTGAGGGTTGCACATGGTCCAGGCTTATCATGAGTTGCCTTCAGGGAGGCCTCACCACCTGCCGGGCTCAGGGAAACCTGTTCTGCACACAACATCTCACTTACTGTCTTCACAGCAACCCTTCGTCCTTATCAAACCACTCAGAGAAATAATATTTATAAAGGATTGACAAGTTTTAAATTGTATTGTTCAGTTAACTTATACAATAAGAAAGTTACACTACAGGAATGTTTTGGGGTACATGGTGCTTACCCTCTCCCTACCTCGGAATCCTTTAACTGAATAGTACGGTGGTATTATCCACCAGCTGACACTGTAAGAAGAAATCATGTGCAAAGTATCATTGTGTTAATGTAAGGCTGTTATCTATTGCATTACACAGTACCATCCTCTTGAGTCCCCAAGGGACATAACTCCTGATATTAATATTAAGAATTATTATAGCTCTCCTAGCACCTGGCATGTTCTTATATTATAGACACTAGATCACACAGCTGATCCTCTTTCCGTACTTGTATTACCTGCTAGGAAGTTCCAGGCCAGATCTGCAGCCTAACTCAAGGCATGCTATTAGCCTGGCTTCATTTCATTTCTTCCTTTTCAATTTATAAATTTTCAGTTATATTTTATTTTTTTATCCTGTAAAATTTTGCACATTATTTAAAACCCTTTTTGTACAAGATGAGGCATAAACACATGCATATATAAATTCATATGTACAGATCTAAAAATACCATAATTAAAAGGGTAAAAGTTGCATTATGTATATTTTTCCTAAATAAATACATACATACATACATACTATGACCAAATTGCAAATACAATGAAGGTAATAATGGTTTCATGTACATATAATTGAAATTAGTGCAATTCTTCTCCTCTGTTAAAATTATTTCTTGTTAATATTTATAAGTAACCCAGTTTTTCTGCTTTACATTCTCATTGAGTATATTAAGTTTCAACTTGCCAAAGACCTGAATTTCTTTATTCCTCATAGAGTAGCCGAGACTTCTGATTTATATGGAACAACTTCTCCATCTATTGGCACAATTTAATATTGCAAATAATATCTGAAATAAAATGCTTTCTTACTACTTTGTGAAGATTTTTCCCCATTCAGTCTCTCAGAAAGTTACCACTATCAAATATTAAAGACATCTCTGCTGCAGTAAGCTCTTTGCCTTCAGGGGTTAAAACCTATAGAACTTAAATACCTGTCACTACCACTAAGCTAAGAGGTTTCCTGGATCACAGCCTCTACCTCCTAAAGGAAGTCAAGCGACAGTTTTCAAAATAAGGGATAGAGGAATGAAGAGATAGTAAGCACAGATATCTAAATCAGGTTAAATACGATAACCATTTTTATATCAGGTTTAAGGGCTGAGTGGAACATTGGATGGTGCCAACATTTCAATCCTCGTTGGGAATAGTTCATAAGTGACAAAATATATGAGCATTTTAAAGGTCCAGTCGACTGTACAATTATGCGTCACAGACCAATACTGACTACTGAGATGGAACCAGTCGCCACTCCTCAGCTACAAACGAATCTCTGCTTTTTTTGTTTGTTTGTTCGTATGTTTGTTGGTGATGAAATCCTTTAGCTTTTTCTTGTCTGAGAAGCATTTCATCTGTCCTTTGATTCTAAATGATAGCCTTACTGGGTAATCTTGATAATAGTTTCCTGCTTTTCAACACTTTGAATATTTCTTGCCAATGTCTTCTGTTTAAAAATTAGCCACCAGTCTTATGAGAGTTCCCTTAAAAGGAGGTAACTAACTGCTCTTCTCTTGCTGCTTTTAAGATTCTCTGCTTTGGGGTAAATCATTGCCATTATCTGACTAGGCAATCCCACTTTCTTGTAAACAAAATACATCACCCCTGAAATATTTTAAGGCATAAAATTTTCTCAAAATTTCTGTAATGTTGCAATCTTTATATGATTCTGTATGTCTACTGCAAAGTTATTTATATATACATGTCTTGAATTATTATCCTACAGATCTGAGCTTAAAACCTATTTCTTCCATTTGTAAAAAGTATGCAGCCTTGAGCAAGTTATTTTTACCTTTGTATCCTTCTTTTCTCATGTGTGCATTAAAATAATACTGATTACCTTTAGGATTATTGTGAGCACTAAATTACATTTTTAAAAATTTCTAGCACTGAGCCTGGCTGGTGTAGCTCAGTGGATTGAGCGTGGGCTGGGAACCAGAGAGTCCCGGTTCGATTCCCTGTAGGGGCACATGCCTGGGTTGCGAGCCAGGTCCCCAATAAGGGCCATGTGAGAGGCAACCATACATTGCTCTTTCTCCCTCCCTTCTCCTCTCTCTGAAAATAAATAAATAAAATCTTAAAAAAAAAAAAAACCTCTTAAAAAAAAATTTCTAGCATTGAGACTTCTGGTCAAGATGGCAGTGTAGGGAAACACAGCGCTCACCTCATCCCATGACCCACACAAATTACAGCTAAATTACAGAACAATCATTGAGAACTTCCTGAAGTCTAGTTGAACAGAAGTCCTATAACTAAGGAATTTTTTTTAAAAGCCACATCGAGACTGGTAGGAGGGGCAA
This sequence comes from Micronycteris hirsuta, assembly GCA_004026765.1. Classification (NCBI taxonomy): domain Eukaryota; kingdom Metazoa; phylum Chordata; class Mammalia; order Chiroptera; family Phyllostomidae; genus Micronycteris; species Micronycteris hirsuta. The sequence goes on from PVJI01027596.1 coordinate 9,203, forward strand.
AATGCAGGACAGGCTGATCCCATACCCACATGTAGAGGTTACAAATTGAGAAGGACATCTTGGCTGTGGAAATCCCCTATAAAGATCAGGGGGTCCCAGCTCCACACCAGGCTCCCCAGCCCAGGGCTCCAGTGCCAAGAAGAGAAGTCCCCATAATTTCTGGCTGTGAATACCAGGTAGGTAGAAACAAATGGGAGATGAAAAAATAAGAATTACCATATTTTTCTATGTATAATGTGTACTGTTTTGCCCAAATTTTTGAAGGAAAAAGAAGGATGTACATTGTACATGAGTATAATGATAACATATCATGCATACAATAATCCCGTGCATAATATGCACCAAAATGTGGGTGCACATTATACATGGCAAACTATGGTAAATAAGAAACCAATTAAATTAAAAATATTCCTATTCTTCAATAGAGAAAAATCAATAAAGCCCAAAGTTGGCTATTTGAAAAAATCGTAAGCCTCTAGTCAGGCTAACTATACAAAAAAAAAGAGGAGACACAAAAATAAAAGAGGGGAATTCATTATAGATCTCATGGGCATTAAAAGATAATAAGGGAGTACTATCAACACCTTTATGTCCATAAATTTAATAACCTAGGTGAAATCAGCCAGGTCTTTGAATGACATGATCTGCCAAAACTCATCAAAAATACATTATCTAAATAGATCTATGGATATTTAAAAAATAAAATAAAAAATCAATAACCTTCCAAGACAGAAAGCACTAGGTTCAGATGGGTTCATTGGTGAATACTACCAAACATTTAAGGAAGAAGTTTTGCCAATTGTTTACAATCTCTTTCAGGAGATAGAAGCAGAGGGAATACTTCCTAACTTATCATATGAGGCCAACATTCTCCTGAAACCAAAACCAGGCAAAGACTTTACAAGAAAACTACAGACCAATATCTCTCATGAATGGATGGAAAAATCTTCCACAAAATCAAATCTAACAATATATAAAAAGAATTATAGACCACAACCAAATAGGATTTATCCCAGGTGTGCAAGGCTGGTTCAACATTCAAAAATCATTTAATGTATGTAATCCATCACATCAACAGGCTAAAGAGCAATCACAAAACTATATGAATAGATGCAGACAAAGCATTTGACAGAATCCAATATCTGTTTATGATTTTTAAAAACTCTCATCACTGCCAAGACGGAGGCATAGGCAAACACACTGTGCCTCCTCGCACAACCAAAAGACAGAAAACAACAACTTAAAAACAAAAAACAACCAGAACTGACAGAAAATCAAACTTTATGGAAGTCTGACAACCAAAGAGTTAAAGACACATTCATGCTGACCGGTAAGTGGGGCGGAGCCGAGCGCATGGCCAGACAGCGGTTGGTGAAGCAGGGCCTGCAATGCTGCAGCAGGCCGGGGGGGGGCGGGGCGCTGCGGCTGGTGGACCCAGACCCAGCAGGACCCAGGCCGGTGGAGTGGATGGTCCTGCATTCACACACAGATAAACCAGGAGAAAAAGTTGAGGAGCAGAACAGACCACGTAGACCAGGGCCCAGCGCGGGGAAATAAAACCTCAAACCACCAACTGAAAACACCTGTGAGAGTTGAGGTGGCAGTGGGAGGGACTCCCAGTCTCACAGGGCAGTTTGTTGGAGACCCACAGGGTCCTAGAACAAGCCTGCCCATGTGTGAATCAGCACCAGAAGGGCCCAATTTGCTTGTGGGTAGAGAACGGAGCAAGCATCATTGTGCCCTCTCAGACCCCTTCCCCACAGACAATGTCACAACGCAGCAACATGGGTTACCCCACCCTGGTGAACACCTAAGGCTCCACCCCTTTATACAGAACAGGCGCGCTGAGAGAAAAAAAAATGGCCCAAATGAAAGAGTAGATCAAAACTCCAGAAAAAATACAACTAAGCCATGAAGAGATAGCCAACCTATCAGATGCATAGTTTAAAACATGGTAATCAGGATGCTCACAGAATTGGTTGAATTTGGACACAAACTAGATGAAAAAGTAAGGATATGCTAAATGAAATGAGGGGAAATGTGCAGGGAACCAATAGGGATGGGAAGGAAACTGGGACTTAAATCAACATTGTGGACCACAAGGAAGAAAGAAACAATCAACCAGAAAAGAATGAAGAAATAAGAATTCAAAAAAATGAGGAGAGGCTTAGGAACCTCCGGGACATATTTAAGCATTCTAACATCCAAATTATAGGGGTGCCAGAAGGACAAGAGGAAGACCAAGGGATTGAAAACTTATTTGAACAAATAATGAAAGAGAACGTCCCCAATCTAGCAAAGGAAATAGACTTCCAGGAAGTCCAGGAAGCTCAGAGAGTCCCAGAGAAGTTGGATCCAAAGAGGAACACACCAAGACACATCATAATTACATTACCCAAGATTAAAAATAAGGAGAGAATCTTAGAAGCAGCAAGAGAAAAGGAGACAATCACCTACAAAGGAGTTCCCATAAGACTGTCAGCTGATTTCTCAAAAGAGAACTTACAGGAAAGAAGGGGCTGAAAAGAAGTTTATCAAGTCATGAAAGGCAAGGACCTACATCCAAGATGACTCTATCCAGCAAAACTTTCATTTAGAATGGAAGGGCAGATAAAGTGCTTCCCAGATAAGGTCAAGTTCAAGGAGTTCATCATCACCCAGCCTTTATTATATGAAATGCTAAAGGGATTTATATAAGACATGGAGGGTTATCAACCAGGGAGTAGGAGGGGGAAATGGCACAGAGAATAAGTAGCATAAATGGTAGGTAGAAAACAGACAGGGGGAGGTTAAGAATAGTATAGGAAACGTAGAAACCAAAGAACTTACGTGTATGACCCACAGACAAGAACTAAAGTGGGGGAAAGTGGACGGAGGGTTGGTATGCGAGGTGGAGGGGAATAAAGGGGGGGATAATGGGACAACTGTAATAGCTTAATCAATAAAGTATATTAAATAAAAACAAAAAAACTCTCATCAAGAATAGAAACTTCCTCAACTCAATAAAGAATATCTACAGAAGAACACAGAGCTAACAGCATCCTTAATCAAGTGTTTGCATTAAGATTGGGAACAAAGCAAGGACGTAACCTCTCACCCCTGCTTTTAACATCTTCCTGGAAGTTCTAGTTAATTCAACAAGACAAGAAAAGAAAATGTATACAGATTGGGAAGGAAGAAATAAAACTGTCTGTTTGCAAATGGCATGACTGTTTATGAAGATAATCCAAAAGTTTCAACAAAAATAAATAAAGTTCTAGCCCTGGCTGGTGTAGCTCAGTGGATTGAACACAGGCCTGCAAACCAAAGGGTCACCAGTTCAATTCCCAGTCAGGGCACATGCCTGGGTTGCAGGCCAGGTCCCCAGCAGGGGGTGCGCAAGAGGGAACCACACATTGATGTTTCTCTCCCTCTCTTTCCTTCCTTTCCCCTCTCTAAAAATAAATAAATAAACTCTTAAAAAAATAAAAATAAAATGAAGTTCTAAAACTACCTAATAAGCCATTGTAGCAAGGTTGCAGGACACAAAGTTAATATATGAAAGTCAATCAGTTTCCTACATGCAAGCAATGAACAAGTAGAATTTGAAGGAACACTTACTCTTTGGGACCACATGGATGGACTTAGAGAATATTATGCTAAGCAAAATAAGCCAGTCAGAGAAAGACAAATGCCATATGATTTCACTCATATATGGAATCTAATGAACAAAATTAACTGGTGAATAAAGTAAAACCAGAGGCATGGATACATGGAATAGACTGACAGACCTCATGGAGAGGAGGATGGGGGGACTGGAAGAGATTAGCCAAAGAACATATACGCAAAAATGCATAGCCCATGGACACAGACTGCAATGTGTTGAAGGCTGGGACATGGGGGCTTAGTAGAAGGGAGCAAGGGGTGGGGGGTAATGGGGGATATTTGTAATAGTGTCGACAATATAAATAAATACATACATAAATACATACATACATACATGCATACAAAAAATGTGTTACCATTTACATTAGCACTCAAAAAATGACATAATTAGGAAAATATCTAACAAAATATGTACAAGGCTATATGAGGATAACTACAAAACTCTGATGAAAAAATAAAAAAGTAAATAACAGAGAGCTATTCTATGTTCATAGAGAGTAAGGCTCAATATTGTCTATTTTTCCCAACTTGATCCACAGATTCAACACAATCCAAATCCAAATCCCTGAAAGTTATTTTGTGTGTATCAACAAGCTGATTTTAAAGTTTAAATGAAAAGGCAAAAGATCCAGGTTAGCCAATTCAATGTTGAAGGAGAAAACAAATTTAGATGACTGGCTACTCAACTTTAACACTTACTATGAAGCTACAGTAATCTAGACAGTGTGGTATTAATGAAAGAATAGACAAACAAATCAATGGAGCAGAATGAAGAGCTCAGAAGGAAACTCACGTATAGTCAACTAATCTTTGACAAGGAAGCGAAGACAATACAATGGAGCAAAAATGGTTTTTTCAATAGACACTGGTGAAACAACTGGACATCCACTTGCAAAAAAATAAATCAAGACACAGACCTCACACCATTCACAAAAATTAACTCCATATGATTCACAGACATAAGTATAAAATCAAAACGACAAAACTCCTAGAAGATAGTATATGAAAAACCCAGGTATCTTTACTCTTTATATAAAACCTCAAAGGCTGATCCATGCAAGAAAGAAGTTATAAGCTAGACTTTGTTAAACTTAAAATTCTACTCTGTAAATAAAATGTTGAGAGAATGAGAAGACAAACTAGGAGAAAGTATTTGCAAAAGACCCATCTGATAAAGAACTGTCATCCAAAATATACAAATACTTAAAAGTCAGCAATAAAAAAATGAACAATCTGAATATATACCTCACCAAAAAACATATAAAAATGACAAGTAACATGACAAATGACACATGAAAAGATGTTCACCATCATTAGGTCATTGGGAAATTGCAAATTTACATGACAGTGAGATACCACTACATACCTATTAGAATGGCTAAAATCCAGAACATTGACAACACCAAATGCTGGAGAGGATATGGAGCAACAGAAACTCCATTCACTGCTGGTGGGAATGTGAAATGGTACAGCCACTTGAGAAGACAGTTGGCAATTTTTTATAAAACTAAACATATTCTTCTCACACAATCCAGCAATTGCAATCCTTAGAATTTACCTAAATGAATTGGAAACTTATGTCCACACCAAAACCTGCAGAGGTGATTAAAGTATCTTTATTCATAATTGCCAAAACTTAGAAGTTGTCCTTCTAAGTTTTGTCCTTCAATAGGTGAATGATTTGATAAACTGTGGTACATCCAGACAATGGAATATTACTCAACACTAAAATGAAATGATCTATCAAGCCATGAAAGGACATGGAGGAGCCTTAAATGCACATTACGTAGTGAAAAGAAAATCTGAAAAGGCTGTATAACACTGGTACATAACATTCAGGGAAAGGCAAAACTATGGAGTTGATACATGTCAGTATACCTTTGCTATTTCAGATAGGACAGAAACAATAAAATTGAACATATTAACAGTAATGTCATCCATGGCTGGTAGGATTATGGGTAGTTTTTAATGGGGGGGGTGTTAATATGCACACATGTATGCATGAATATGGGAATATTTTCAAAGATTTTTTTTGCTGTGAACATGTTTTATTTTTATAACGATAATGAATTGATGTATAGAAATGTTCTTAGTTTAACCTTTGTTTAAAACCACTTTTTTTTTATTTTACTGCACAGCAATAAATGTCTCCAAAAGTTGCAAAAACAACTTAGATAATGAGCAGTTTATTTTCAGTAATAACATATTGGCGCTACTTGGGGAATTAGCTCACAGAACTTTTCCCTATGGCAAAACAGAAATGTCATACACAGAGTCATTACAGGCTTTATGCTAACTCTGGCATTTTACATACTTGAACTCATTATTATTCTCATTAATTTTATGATTGTTAATAGCACTTCTATTTATATGATGACTTAACCTTTACAGATTTCAATCAAAGATTTGAAAACTTAATGAAGAATATTTCTAGAATGTAAGAGGACATATCTCTCAGTGATTTTCCCCAGCGGGGAGCATATTTTGATATGCAATGTATTTAAATAACTGGGTTGCCTAACCAGAGAAAAGTCGAAAAACAACGATCAGTAAACTTGTAAAAATCATAAATGACTAATTGGTTTTCATAAAAATATGTATGAATGTGAAATATGCATACGAAATGAAAACAACATATGTGTGCATTTTCTAGATATTCCTTTTTATATACATAATCTCAAAGTATGCAAGGAGTAAGAACTTTTAAATAAGAGCCTTATTTTATACCAAAAGCTGTTCTAGGGTTAAGTTTGAACAGAATAAACTATAATACTCAGAAGGTTAAAGATATAGAAGATTCTCTATTTTAAATGTTAAGAATACAGCAAAGGGACTTCCGGCCAAGATGGAGGTGTAGGTAGACACACTGTGCCTCTTTGCACAACCAAAGAGGAAAAACAAAAATTTAAAAAAAAAAAAACAGAACTGGCAGAAAATTGAACTGTGTGGAAGTCCAACAACCAAGGAATTAAAGAAGACACGTTCACCCAGACCAGTAAGCCCGGCAGAGCCGAACAGAGAGCACACTGCGAGAGGGCAGTTTGTGGAGCGGTACTAGTAATGCTACACCTGCCCAGAGAGACCTGCAGCAGGCACACCGCGTAAAATCGTGGCTAGCGCACTCCGCAAAACCCGGAGAAGCCCGAGGTTGGCCGACCTGGAACCAGTGGGGCCAAGGCTAGTGGACCGGGCAGTCCCTCATTCACATGCAGATAAACCAGGAGATAAAGCTGGGGAGCAGAGCAGACCGAGCAACCCACCATCTCAGGGAAATAAAGCTTCAAACCACCGTTGAAAGTACCTGTGGGGGTTGAGGTGGCAGCGGGAGGAACTCCCAGCCTTACAGGAGAGCTCATTGGAGAAACCCACAGGAACTTAAAACTACACAAGCCCACCCACCCGGGAGCCAGCACAGAAGGGCCCAACTTGCTTGTGGGTAGCGGAGGAAGTGCCTGGGAGCCAGCGGAGAGCAGAGCAAGCACCACTGTTCCCTCTCAGGCTCCGCCCCCACCGGCAGAAAAAGAGACACACAGACCAATGGAATAGAATTGAGAACCCAGAGATAAGCCCACACATATATGGACAACTAATTTTCAACAAAGGACCCAAAAACATACAATTGAGAAAAGAAAGCCTCTTCAGTAAATGGTGCTGGGAAAACTGGAAAACCACTTGCAGAAGAAAAAAACTAGGCTGCTATTGACACCATATACAAAAATTAACTGAAAATAGGTTATAGACTTCAATTTAAGACCTAAAGCTGTAATATACATATAAGAAAACATAGGCCCTACATTCGGAGGGGTTTTTGTGAACTTGAACCCAAAGGCAAGAAAAGTAAAAGAAAAATTATAAATTAAAAATTGGTCTACATCAAACTAAAGAGCTTTTGCATATCAAAAGAAGCCATCAACAAAACAAAATGGCAACCAGCAGAAAGAGAGAAGGTATTTGCAAATGATACCTCCAATAAGGGGCAATATTCAAAATATCAAAATACATTAAAAACTCAAACTGAAACAGGATAATAAGACACTAGGGAAATTCCTTGGCAAGTAGTATAATGGAAACTAAAACAATATAAATTAAAAAGACCAAATAGTCTGAGCAATTTACAGCCGGGTTTTATATTCCCAATCAAGGACATTAAGGAGCAAATGCTTTGCACATTCCAGACTGTCCTGGGATGGGATGGCCCTAGTCCCAGTCTCTCTTCAATGATGTTCTTGATGTTCTTTGAAAATAAAACTAATCTGCCCTGACTGGTGTGGCTCAGTGAGTTGGGAGTCCTCCCGCAAACCAAAAGGTCACTGGTTTGATTCAGGGCACATGTCTGGGTTGCCAGCCAGGGACCCCATTGGGGGCATGTGAGAGGATCGATGGACGTTTTCTCTCAAACACCCATGTTTCCTCCTCCCTCTCTTGCTCTCTCCCTCCCCCGCTCTCTAAAATATAAATAAATAAAATATTTAAAACAAAAGAAAATAAAACTAATCAGAACATAACCCCTGACCCCTCTATAGGCCCATTTTGATGAATTAACATATTGAAGGGCACACCTGAAAAGTTAATGAATATACCATTAAGACCCTCCTCTGAGGCCTCTCCTAGGGTTCTGGCCAGCCAAAGATAT
>PVJI01027597.1:0-17498 GCA_004026765.1 Micronycteris hirsuta
TTTTTTTTTTTAACAGAAAAGAACAAAAAATGTTTTCTCATAAAAATTTCAAGCAAAAATGTATAATTGCCCTTATTCTAGCAGAATTTCCCTCTCGTTCAAATTAAATAAATATTTATCAAGTATCTACTGTGTACAAGTCCCGGTAATAGGTGCCAGAAGGAATATAAAAATAAGTGAGAGAGATTTCCTTCCATTGAGACACAAAATTGGTAAAAATAGATAAGTCAAAAATACAAAGATTAATAAATAAATCTGTAGGAGATGAGGACTATCAGAAAGGCACCCTCAAAATGGCACAGGAGCTAAAAGGAAAGACAAATCAAATCAAGATGGAACAGAGGGAAGAATTTGTGGAGCAGTTGGTAATGGCATTGGCCTTGGAGGGCAGGTAGACTTGTGCTAGTCTACCTGTCTTGAGGTAGGATGGGGAGGAGAGTGCGCCAAGTGCAGAAAATGGCAAGGGCACAGCCATGGAGACTGGACAAAGCTGGACATTTGACGGGAACAATAAGAACACAACCAATCACAATGCACCGTTGGGCTTACCAAAGAGACATAAGTTACCCGCCCCTCCTTGTGGCCCCAGTTCCAGGCCAGCACCCTTCCTCCAATTTTTTTTTTTTTTTTTTGTATTTACTTATTGTATTAGTTTGCCAGGGTTGCCACAATCAAACATCTCAGATTGGGTTACATAAACAACAGCAGTTTATTTTCTCACAGTCCCGGGGACTGGAAATCCAAGATCCAGGTGTTGGCAGCTCCAGGTTCCCCTCAGGCCCCTCTCCTTGGCTTGCAGACAGCAGCCATCTGGCTGTGTCCTCACATGGCCTTTCCTCTGTGTCAGGGCCTCCCTGGTGTCACTCCCTGTTCTTATAAGGACACCAGTCAGATAAGATGAGGGCCCGCCTAATGACCTCATTTAACCTTAATTGTCTCTTTAAAAGCAAGTACAGTCACATTCTCAGGGATCAGGCTGAGGGCTTCAGCATAGGAAGGGAGGCATCATTGATAACACTTATTTAGTAACCTTCTGCTTTTCATAAGAAAAGGGTCTAGTTGAGTTCCTGTCTCTCCCCCAGATGCCTTTCTTTGCCCGGTGCCCAACATGTAAATACTTCACGACCCACTTTTTGTTAATGCAGAGGCAGAGCGCGGATTACTGAGGTTGGAGCAAATGATGGAAAGAGCTTTAGAGGCTAAAGGGAAGTTTAACCATTTTAGAATAAAGAATGCACCTGGGGGTTATGTGATGAAAAGTGCTCTTCAAGAGAACCACTTGGTCACCGTGTAGAAAACTCGTTGAAGGCAAGTGGAAAAGGAGTCAGGACAGCCACTTAGGAGCCTCACACCGTGGCCCAGGCAAGAAATTGGAATGTTATCGACGGCTTTGGGGAAGGAGATGGAGGGGTGGAAGACCTGTTCTAAAGCTGGGATGTGACCGTCAGCTAGGGCAGAGAGAATGAGTGACGGTTCCCCTCGAGCCAAAAGGTGGTTCTCAAGATGAGTCAAGTGAGTTTGAGAGGCGGGGAGCTGCATCGATGCTACCTCGGGAGATTTGCCTTGTGGAGAACAGAAAGACAAGCGAGTTTGTTTAGCACATTTCCCCACAGAAAGTTGGTAGTGTGGGTCTGCTGTCCAAGGAGCTATCAGGGTGAGCTGTGCAATGGATGATACTCTGCCTGTATTATTCACTCTTGTACCTGCAGCTCCGAATCCAACACCTGGCCCATCTGTAACGCTCAATGAATGAATATCTGTCGAATGAATGAAATAGAGATTGAAGAGAGAGCTGCGCTGCAGGCCCAGCAGGGAGATAGATGATGTTAAAAATCAAGGGCATGGAAGGAGGAAAAAGAAATGTAAAATCTAAGGACATTCTGTCTCCCTTACTGACTTGGAATTGCCTCACTGTAAATTATGGGCAACACAACAGATAATTCTTAAAATCAAATAGAGGAGAAAACAATCTCAGTGCCTCTACAAAAACAGGGAGAGCACTTCAGAGCCAGGGGAAAGGTTAATAATATGTTACCTTGACAAATAGCTACACCTAGTGACCAGTTCCAAAAACAACACAGGGCTTTTCGATGAGTTTCGTAGTGAGGATTTTCACAGCCATCAGCTCTATGAGGAAGGAAGGTGATAGAAACGGTCTAGTTCTGCTGGTTGGAGTGACAAGAAAAACTAATATTTGTATGGGACTTAGTAATGTACAGAACACTCTCCTGTACCTTCCCTTCTTCCATACCTGAGTATGTATATGTGTATATGTATATGCATGCATATATATATATGAATATATATTTGAATGAGAGTAAATACATAGCAAAATGTCAACGGTTGGTGAACCAAGATAGATGAAGGCTAGATAGGAGTTTATTGTGCTATCCTTCCATTTTTCCATAGGTTTGATATATTTTGAAATTCAAAGTTGGGAGGAGAAGAGAAAAAAGACTGCCAGTTATCTGGCACAAGTCAGTTCTTGGAATTCAGGTCCCCATTTGTCTGAGATGGTGGCTGTGTAGGACATTCGACTCTCTACCCTGCTGCCTCTTCACCCCAGCATCTTCGAGCTCCCAGGATACGTGAGATGTTAAAAACCTACTTTGAAGTTACAGAAGTATCATTCTTCAAAATCACAAGGCCTGTGCCCAAAGGCAAGAAGCTGTTTTTGCACACTCCGCAAGATTCTGTTGCTTTCCTGTGTTGGAAAATGATTTATACTAACAACCTCGTCAGCATTATATTTGAAACTACACATACAGGAATTGTCTCATTCTTTATGTTTTACCTTTCTTGGGATTTTGATTCTGAACTACCATTCAAAACACTGAATTCTCATCTCAGGGCTCATGATGGATGCTGCCTTAAATAATTCACAATGCAACTCCATCACCTGTTACCACCACCTTCCTCACTCGGGAGGCTCATAAAATGTGTTTGCAGATGATTGCATGTGAGCTTAAGAAATACAGAGAGGGTGTCTTTTGAGAGAAGAGGAAGGAAATTATTGATACCTGGTGAATGTAATACATGACATGAGGATGGTGTGATCAGTGAACCTTCTTTTAGCAAGAGTCTATCACACATAATTCACTCGTGATGTTTCTGTGGGATGGAGACCACTGGACATTGCAGTGTTTCCTGCCCTGGATCTTTATAATGACGGCATCGTATAGCAGGTAGTCTTTTGTTTGGGCTTCTTTCGCGCATTATATTTTTGAGATATATTGCTGTTGTGTGTATCCATAGTTCGTTACTTTTTGTTGCTGGGTTGTATTCCACTGTATGAATATAGCAGTTTGTTTTCCCACTTTTCTGTTGTTGTGACATCATGTATCCTTGAGCAAGCAACTACTGGTATCAGACTGCATCTGTGAGAGACATTATCACCCTACGCTGGGATCTGTCCTATAAATATATCACACGTGGTTGCCTTTCACTAGGATTTTAGGCTGTAGCATATTGATGGGGAGCGAAATGTCGAACGCCAACTCTAGAGACAATTAAATGGATGAAGGAGATAGAATTCTTCTCATAAACCTTTGAGATGGGTTAAAAAAAAAAGGCTTCTCTCCCCCACGTATCCTATTCTAATGGTTCTATCATACATTTTATCATACTTAACTTTTTAGGTATTTGTCACTCCGATTTAATGGAAGCTCTTCGATAGCAGAGACTGTCCCTTTGGTGTCACCAGCGCACAACAAAGAACCTGACACATTGCAGGTGTTGAGTAAGTGCTTCATGAATGAATGAATGAGTAAATGAAGAAAGCATTTGTTGAATGACTTCCTCACTCGGCCTCACTACTCTTCTACATAATTGAGGTAATGTTTTCTTATATCTGCTTTTATTTCTAATTAGACTGAAAACTGAAGGCCAACGGCAGGGATGTATGTGTCTTGGGTAGCCTTCAACAGAGATGGGATAGACCCCTGAGAAACAGACTTACTCTCGCCTACGTGCTGGTTGGATGGAAGTTTATATTGGGAATGACAGAGCTGTAAGTCATGGAAGGCACCTCGAGGGTGGAGTCCCACCCCCTGGTTCTTCCAAAAGAGCAGGAGCATCCAGAGGGCTGGGAGTGTCTTTTGTATTTTTGTGTCTCCAGGACCCAGTAGACTGCCTGGCAGTACCTGTCACTCAATAGATATCTAGTAGAAGGAAAGAAGGAAGGAGGGAAGGGAGGGAGGTGGGTGGGAAGCAGCAGGGACATCAGGCTTAGCATTGTGGAGTGATTTTGCCAAAACTGACATCAGAATCCAGTTCTCTTCTTTCCCAGTCCAGCTCTGTTTCATTCGATTGTTCTCATTTCTAACATTACTAATGCTGTCCAAGATGCCATCCATTTTCCTGATGCTGATGGCAATTTAATATGAAAGCAGTTGCTTTGCTTCATTGCAGCTGTTGCATCCACGTACCTGAAATGCCAGTGCTCCAGCTGTCTTGATTGAGAGGCCTGGTTTGCAAGAAAACAAGACAAACTACTTTGCTGACTTAATTCTAGTGGGAATTTAATTTAATTAGCATCTGATTTACACAATGCACTTCTGACAGCTGTGTTTGTGGAGTACCATGGAAGCAAGAAATTACCAGCCATTGAAACCAGCATCAAAGCTTATTTATCTTCCTGCTGCATCTCTCCAGCCTACAGCTTTGGGGACTTCTGTGTGTTTGCGGCACACGTCATGGAGGGTACAGTAAATAATACTCCAGCAAGAGCCCGGGATTTGTGGAGTGTTTAGTGCAGACTTGTTCCAGAGACTTCATAGGATGAATCTGAAAATGAGAGGCTTTGGAGGTTTGATCAAAGGACAGGTGTTTTTTTAATGGGTTTTAAGGAACATTAAGGATCTCAAATGAGAGGGTTTTACCACCTGGGCCACAGGAGCCGGCACAGCAGGCACATCTGGAGCCCGCTTAGCGCACTGACCGTGCTCAGGAAGGATTCAGGGGTGGGGGCAGGGTCTGGGGCGGATTGTTCACTGGGGCCAGTTCTTAAGCACCGGGAGCAGCACTGGGGGAGCCCAGGAATGGGTTGTAGGATGTCATCCGTGTTCTGTATTTATGTGCCAGTGTCTGGATCATGACGGTTGAATGAGCGAACAAACGAATGGGATCAGGTATGATGGAACTAGAGGCGGAGCTTTTAAGCCCAGCACAGTCCTTCACTATGACTTCTGTTCAATCAAGCTGTTGTCTGAAGGATGACCGGCATGAGTTTAGATATCAATCCAATAGCCCGGACCGACGTGGCTCACTCGGCTGAGTATCGTCCCACAAGCGAAAGGTCTATGGTTCAAATCCCATTCAGGGCACAACCTGAGTTGCTAGGTGGTCCCCAGTTGGGGGTGTGCCAGAGGCAACTAATTGATGTTTCTCTCCCTCCCTCCCTCTCCCCCTCCCTTCCTCTCTCTCTAAAAATAAATAAAAATCAAATATAAAAATCACTGTGATACTGGCTTGGGGCATAGGAGACAAGGGAGGTCCTAAGCAAGTAAGGGAAGAGGATGCAGAGAAGGTGGGCTGAGAGCTGGGTCTTGAATAATACAAATGTTTTATTGGAGATACATGTTTTACTAACAAGACACAAGAGGTGGGAAACCTAAAGAGAAAGAAAAATTATATTCACAGAGATGAAAAAGCATGAAATAAAATGTTTTGAAGGAGCTTGGCTCCTAGAGATAAGGGAGGTAGAATAAATGAGGGCTAGACTGTGGAAGACGTTGAAGAATTTCAAATTTTATTCCATAACAATGTCGGAGCTTTGAAGATTTTTGAGAAGGGGAGTGACCCGATTAGATGCATGGTCTGAAAGAAAAGCCTCTGGCATCAAGGTCAAGAATAGACCAGCGGAGAGCGGGGAGCCTTTTCCTGCCCTCGCCGCTGAGAGGGATTTTCAGTGTCTCCACCAGCAAAGCAATAAGACGGCGTCCCAGGGGAGCGCCTAGTGCCGAGAAGCAGGCTTGCTGGCATGGAAATGAGCTTCAGAGATAACATAAAGGATGAATTGTCAGGAGTTAGCATCGGATAGATAGACTGCTGAGAGTCAAGGTCGCCCCAAAGTTCTGCCCTTGCCAGCTTAGCCGACAGCGGGGTTGGTGTTACCATTAAAAGCCTGCAGCAGATGTGGGTACAAATGTTTCCCACATTCACCTGTGATTCACCGGTGACACATGTCCATTTTCTGAGCACTATTCCGGCTTGATAGAATGAGAAAAAGAGAATGAAAAGACACTTGAAGGTGAGCTGGTTTAGTGTTTGTCAAAGAAAGCTCCTCCGATTGCTGCTTATTAAAATGCTCTATGCACAAGTGATTTTATAAGCAAAGGTTTAACAATGCACATTAGCATATTAAACACCTTGAAAAGCCCTGCAGTAAAGAAACTTTTTTCGTTTTGTAGAACCGAAGTCTTCCAAAAAGATTTCCAATTTCTCAGCCCGTTTTTAAATATAAAAATTAATAATATTCAGAAGGACGTACTTCAGGAAAACCTAATTTAGTTCCAAACTCCTCATTTCATAGATGAGAAAACCAAGCCCAGAGATAGTAACTGACTTTCCCAAAGTCATGTAACTTTCTGGTGGCAGAGTCAGGACCCGAATCTAATTTTCACAATTCTTTATCCAGGGCTCTTCCTACTTTTCCAGGTTTCTAATTAACATGAAGGTGATTTGTGTATTTTTCCTAAACTAGCTTTACATACATTTTTAGAAAGATGCATAAAAGCAAGGAAGATCATTCTTTTCCAGCCCGCTTCCCAGTTCAGGGTCTCTGGTGACTGGAGCCTCTCCCGGCAGCTCACGGCACAAGGCGGGATCCCCCCTGGACAGAACGTCCTTCTGTCACAGGGCCACACACACCCACACTCACTCAGACTGGGACAACGGGGACACACCAAGCCCCCTCAGGCACTTCCCTTCTTACTCTTCCAGGGAAAGACAGAACTAGTTGCCTAGCACTCGGGTTGCTTTTCGTGTATCCCCAGTAGGGGGCACACGAAAAGCAACCACACATTGATGTTTCTCTCCCTCTCTTTCTCCCTCCCTTCCCCTCTCTCTAAAAATAAATAAATAAATAAAATCTTAAAAAAAAGGAAACCTGTTTCAGCTGACCCAGAACGAGTTCATTACTAACCCACCCCTTTGCCAAGCTGCTTCTTTTCAAAATTAAGAAACTATCCCTCGTCCATCTCCTTGGCCCCATTGCTCTCTGGGCAAATCCTCTCTCCTTGTTAGCACCGCCTCCTCCTTCACGTGGAGTCTGACCCAAGAGCCAAGGGTCTCTGACCAGAGTTGCAGGAACCACACTCCCGCGCCAGCCCCCTGGGCTTACTGCTCTTGATGTGAAACTGTATCTCAGGAACATTCCACTTCCCCGAGGTCAGCCACTGGGGTCATATATTTGTTTTCCACACAGTGACATGTCTTGGTAGATGGTAGGCAAATTGAACCATCCACAGCTGCATATCAATGTGTGTGTGTGGGGGGGGGGGCTGAATTTAAATATTCCATTTGCTATAGAATCATAACTCCCTAGGGCAGGGTGTCAAACTCATTTTCACTGGGGGCCACATCAGCTTCATGGTTGCCTTCAAAGGGCCGAATGTAACTTTAGGACTGTGTACATGTAACTACTCCTTAACTAGGGGCAAGGAGCTCGGTGCTGCTACCAGGTAGAAACAAGGTGCTGGGCCGGATAAAACAAGGTGGAGGGCCGGATCCGGCCTGCAGGTATTGTGTTTGCCACCTGTGCTGTAGGGAGTCGAGCAGAGACAAACACAGGAATAATCTCGAGTCTACACTCTCACTGTGCAGGTTTCTGCTCCTTGGGTTAGCCCGTGGGGTTGAAGGGACCAAATGGAATGAGGCGGTGCTGACGGGACCATGTAAACAGAGTTTTAACAGTGCTTTTTCATATATTTAGGATCATAATGAATTCTCACCCTTTTTGGGGAGGCCAGTTTTTATTTCCCCATTGGGAGCACGAGCCTGATGCTTGACCTGTCTATGGCCACCCTGCTAATGACTGGAGACACTGGAATTAAAATCTCGCCCTGGCTGGTGTGGCTCAGTGAATGGAGTGCTGGCCTGCCAACCAAAGGGTCGCTGGTTCGATTCCCAGTCAGCACACATGCCTGGGTTGCGGGCCAGGTCCCCAGTAGGGGGTACACGAAAAGCAACCACACATTGATGTTTCTCTCCCTCTCTTTCTCCCTCCCTTCCCCTCTCTCTAAAAATAAATAAATAAATAAAATCTTAAAAAAAAATAGGTTCCCTTGCTCTCAAATACTCATTATACCTGCCCTTTAAATTCCAACACACGCTCCCTTCTCAGATTCCAAGCATTCCCTTTGAGCCTCTGCTGGGAACAGCAGGGCCTGTCGCACAGGCAGCTGAATGAAGATTTCTAGTTCTCACTTATATAGTTCTAGGGGGTCACAGTTAGCCCGCAGGAAGAGTGAACACAAGCCCAGGGATTTGTTCATAAATACGAAGATGTCGGACTTCCTAGGGTAAGCCATGGGGAGCCAACATGAAAAGTTTTTTTGCATAAGAATTTAAGAGTTTCAGCGTGTGTAAATCAAAACTATGCAGACACAGGAGGCAGAGAGGAGAGCCGTCTTACACATGGCATAATGGTAATATTGGCCAACTGGTCAGCGTAATAGCTAGCTATGGTGTTGGTAACTTCCTAAATGTATGCTGGATACCAGCTGCATCATTCTGAGAAACCTCAGTTTTTCTCTTAAGGCCTTTCAACTGATTGGGTGAGGCCCACTGGCGTTATTGAGAGTAATCTCCTTTATTAAAGCCAACTGACTGTTGACACTAAACACATCCTCAGAATCTCTGCACAGCAACGCCCAGATGAATGTTCGATTAAGTAATTGGGTACTAGATCCTAGCGACGCTGAGTCACAAAACTAACCATCACATCAGCCACGGAGGAAGAATCAATATTTCAATCGATTGTCTAAAATGAGCATGAACGAGGTACATCGAGTATCAAGAGTTACCTTTCTTACAATTTGATGATGAGCAAGTAGATTCTCCCACCGTCGAGATGTTCTTAGGGGCCAAGACGACCAAAGACCATCATGAAATGCTTACCATAGGACACATTTCCTACAGAATCTACTCCATTCCGAGTAGAATTTTAGTTTCTACCACTTTGCCCTGATTTATACAAAAGAAGGTTGCCAATGACAAAGTCGGTGTACTAGGGAAATATACCCACTTCCTTTCAAGGGCTGTGTGGGGGGCCCTTCATCTTCTTTTTCTCCCTAAAATACTGCCTACCCCAACTACATTCAGACTGAGAGAGGCAGGTCACTTCCCCGGTCTTGTGTCTATGGGGTCACGCAAGAAAGGTTTTCTAGAGCTTTTACCAGTTTTGCTCTGTGGCCTGAAAATCTGACTACTGTGTTTGCCAGCTCTTGGCAAACCTGCATGAAAAGAGCCTGAGAATAAAAATGGTTAAAGACAGGGTAAGTTTCATTTTGCTGTAGGTCTAAAAAATAATTGCATCTTGTGGTTGGAGGTGGTGCGATTTGGCAGAGGACAGAAAATTCTACAGGAATAATTGAAGGGCGTCATCCCAACAAGCCTGCAAAGATGAAAAGACCCAAATGGTTCTTGACAGGCTGCTCCTTCAGGGAAAGACATCCAAATGATTTATAAATGGCGGCGAAGCGTGGGTGCCTGTGTGCATTTGCCAAAGAGCTTCTCTGATCACTTCGGACTTTTTGAATTTCCAGTGTAAACATTAAGGTTTAGGTGACTTCGTCATTACAAAGAAAACTAATAAAATTAACTTTACCTACATTACACACAATGAAACATGGAGACAACTTAAAACCTCAAGAACCAGAAAATCACTTAACTTTAGTATATTGATTCAAAAGACTTTTTCCTACATAATTTGCTTAATTGGGGATTTTGGGGGCTTGGTGAGAATTTAGGGCTTAAATATCGCTGAGAGAGGAAGTTAGTTGCCCCTTTCCCAACATTATCGTTGGATTTTAGAAGCTTCCAGATGGAGCTGGGCAACGCTCTTTCTCCGCATATTGTTTAGCATCCACAAATATACAAAAGGCAGAGCTGCCTCCTTCAAGTTCAAAGATATAAAAATGAGGTAGGATGGACAGGGATGATAATGACCCAGGCTACGTGGCATAAAACAATAAAAGGCCCAAGAGAAAGCCCCCCTTAAAAAAGGGGGTCTGGACTGGGGGCAAGATTGAAACCATTGCCTAGACAGTCGCTGCGGAATTGGTTCTGGCCATGAACACAGCTAATGGTAGAATCCCTGCCTATGAAGTCAACCTGATAATATGGTTGTGCTTGGGGGGAAATGGCTATGGATTGGTGAGTAAAAGTGTTGTAACACTAAAGACTTGTATTTCCTCGAAGCCTAATTTTTGGGGAGGGGATGCTCATGACTAATATTAGAGAGAAGTGCGTCGCTGGTCCATTGAGACCCACCTGGGTGAATCAGCAAGGGGGACAGATGGGAACTGCCCGTGGTGGGAATGGAGCAGACACTGAATCTGCAGGAGGTGGCTTGGACCCAACCCCCCACTGTGAGGTCTGAGACCCGGCCATTCTGCTCCGTGAGTCCAGCCTGACCTTAAGGAATAAGGCAAACTTCCAGCCCTCCCAGAGCATTACAATTCTTGGGTGAGTACCTGAGTCCTTAGGAATAGTTAGGAATAAAAATATGTATTAGTTATCTATTGCTGAGTCAGAAATCACCCCTGTATTTGGCAGCTTAAAACAACCAACATTCATTGGGGTACGGGCCTGAAGTCGCCTCACAGGGACTGGCTCACCTGGGACTGGCTCACCTGGGCAGTGCGGGTGGGAGTCTCTCTGCTGCTACCCAGCGGGGGTTGGGGGGGGAGGAGCGCGTGCAGGTAGCTGTGGTTGCCAGAGCTTCTGTCCTGCGCAGGCCGGAGCAAGGTGGTCTTCTACAAACAGGGGCAACGTCCAAACCCGCTCCTGACAAAGGCTCCCGTTATCCCTGACACCATATATTCTGGGCACTCTGAGGCTGGGTGAAAGCAGGGCTCCCAGAAATGAGAGACAACCGGGCACCCTGGCTTCTAGCGAGGCCCGGAGCCCCATCAGCCACAGGACGGACTCGAGAGTGACTGTCGCCATGTTTGCAGCCTGGGGATCATGTTGGGCTTGGAATGGGCTCCTCCATAGAGGCAGATGTGCAGGTGGTTGGACCCTGCCCTGGCATCAAAGGCCCGGAGCACCCCAACTGCCCAAGGCCTCAGGACAGGGCGCACACTGCCTTTGTGGGTACGGTGAGGTTCAAGGTCTTCGGGAATCTGCAACAGTTCCAGGGTCTTGAGAGGCCTGGTCACCGGTGTGGACTCTTGGGGGACCTAAAGTCTCTTAATCATTTCAAGGCGCCATCTAAACAATGGCACCTACTGTCCGTAAAGGCAGATTCGGGCGCATCTCGAGAGCGTGCCCAGGGCGGGGCAAGGCAGGGTTGGGCCGAATGCCTCAGATAGGGGACACCTGGGGGCCTGGGGGCCAAGAGAGGCCTCTGCTTCCTGGAGCCAGCTGCAGAAGAGCAAACTGCGCATGCAGGTTCAGCAGCATTCTGGTGCCGAGGGGTGTGGGTGGGGGGCAAGGTGGGGTGAAGACTCGACAGGCTGCTGCCCTGTTCTGGGCCCGGATCCCGTTCGGAAGAGGCAGAGTTCCTATCACCGACTCCTGGGATACACCAGACATCCACCAACATCCAGGCCCCGCAAGGTAGTCCCCGCCCCCCATTCCCCCAAGCCAGAAATCAGGGGAACTAGGAAGTCTTGCTTGGGAGAACCTAGCCGTCCTGGAAGGAGACCTCCAGGAGCCTTTGCTCCTGGACGAGCCTGGGTCCCCATCAGCAGCCTTTCCCAATGGGCAGTGACTTTCGCCACCTGTTTGCAGCCTTAGTATCCGATCATGGTGTGGGGGTTGGGGGTGCCCCCGCCCTCCAGGAGAATATCCAGGTAGCTAAAAATCTTAAATATCAGAAGTTTAGGAAAAGGGTCTAACAGTCTCATTCTAGTCAATGTACTCTCAAGACCATCTGCCAATACCAACATTCCCAAACCGATTGGAATACTCTGTACGCTAGACACCTGGCTCCCCCAGTATCTTACAGATGGACGATAGCTATTGGATCTCTGCAGAAAACACCAGTTTTCTGTTCTATGTGACAGTAGCGCTGTGCATTAAGTAGACGTGTGCATCTCTTAATTCAGAGGGGCTATTTTAATTAAGGGGAGGGGAGAGGGAGAGAGAGGAGAGTATGACTTACCTGCAGCCGATGTAGCGGACGTTTTCTGCCACCTACTGGAAAATTTAGGACATGCTATGCGGAAGTCATTTTGGTAATCACAGTGCCTGGCACGTAGAGGGGGCTCAATACCCAGAATCTCCTTCTTTTTATTTACAAAAACCTTGGGAGTGTTGTTACCTTCACACTGAGTAGCTGGCTATGGATGTTTTTAAGTGACCTTTTTCAGAGCACCCCAAATATTTCCTACAACATGCTTTAATTTTTACGAGCACCTCTATTCTCATTTCTTAAACCGCCCCCCAACTCTAGTTTTTTGGGAATTGTTCCTAAGTATACAATGCAATGGACAGACTGTAACATCCCCGTGACCTTTCACTGTT
Source organism: Micronycteris hirsuta (assembly GCA_004026765.1). Lineage (NCBI taxonomy): Eukaryota > Metazoa > Chordata > Mammalia > Chiroptera > Phyllostomidae > Micronycteris > Micronycteris hirsuta. Next base: position 12,694 of record PVJI01027597.1, read on the forward strand.
AGAGTGCCTCCGGGTTCCACGATCTGATCTTCCCTGTTTTTTGTTTTTAAATCTATTGCCTTGAAGATCTTATGTATGGCTTTGAATGCCATCTACATACAGGTGCAGCTGGCATTGTAACCTCCAGGTCAGACTTCCCCCTGCATCCCAGATTCATAGATTCCACTGTCCACTCAGCACCCTTCCCGGGTGTCTCATAGGCACGTCGATCCCAGCAGGTCTGAGTCTTTGCCTGACTTTCAGGGCGCCCCTCTCCCTGCGGTCCCCCCACCGCATACACAGCCACGTCTGCTCCTCTGGCCGTCTTCTCATTTCAATCAGCAGCAAGTCGACTCTTCCCGTTGCTCAGGCAGAAAACGCTGGAAGCCATTCTTGATGATGGCCCGCTCGTCGCACCTCACGGGAAACCCACCAGGACGTTCTCTTGGCTACTTTGGGAAACCTCTTATCACCGCGCTGCAGCCAAGTTGGTCTAAGCCACCCCCTCTCATCACCTAGATGAGTGCAGCCATCTCAGCGGGCCCCCCACCGACTCGGCTCAGAAGCACCCAGAGGTGTTACCTCTTCAATCAGATCATGTCACTCCTCTGCTGCAAACTCTCCGTGGGTCCCCACCTCACCCAGAGGAGAGCCCAGTCCGTGCCATGGCCTCCAAGGCCATCCTCCTGGCCCCCAACACTCTTGCCAGCCTCCTCGTGGACCACCCTCCCCTCGGGCATCACCCCAACCACAGGCTCCCTCCCAGCGGCGGGAGGCCTGGGCTGAGGCTCTTCTCTGGACTAGTCTTCCTTCCCTCCTTCCCTTCATTCAGGTCTTTAACTCAAAGGGTCTGGTTTGAGCTCCTCTTTCAAGGCACCTTCCCATTCCCGACCGCCAGCACCAGCACTGAACATCTTACCTCCTCCGTTTGTCTAGTTTCCTTGGCTCTTATCACCACGGCCACAACACCGTATTTTACTTTTCCTGTCGGTCTCCCTCTTCCCTCCCCATCCCCCGCCCCACCCTCAGCCTCCGTGGGAGGGGTTTTACCTGTGTGCTCCTTGCTTTATCTCCTGCTGCTACAACACCTGCCGCCTATTTGGAACTCGGTGTTTGTTTAATAAATGAATCACACATTTAGTTCATTTTAATGGGTGGGGGGAAGGTAGTAGATATTAGATTAGAAAAATAAGGCGAACAGACTTGTAATTTTACTTCCTGAGGTTAAATGGCTACCTTTTAATATACTTCTCATTACATTCACACGCTAATCATTTCAATTGACCCCTTCACTGAAACCCAGCGTTGTAATCTGTATTGACAAAATAACATACTAGTTCTAGATCTTAGCACTAAGCTGCAGGATGGTATAATGCACATTTCCTAGAGTTCTTGCAGTTTCCACCCATCAAAAAATGTTTCAAATGAACCAGGTTAAAATACAGCGAAGAGCTGCCATTTGAGCCCATCAGCACAGCCCCCCAGGCATCTGCTCGGCCTGTCTGCCCCCCCCCTCCCCCGGCTTCCCGCTATGGTGCTTCCCCAGGTGGTCTAAGCATCAAGCCTCCAGTGCCATTGAGGGAACGCCTGCGGCCCCAGAATAGTTGGTCTTCACTAAAAAGGATGCTGCCGTTTACTTTTATGCACACATTAAGAGAGGTAAGAAATGCAGTATTTTCTAAAGCAGGATTACTCTGGAGGAGGAACTATTTCTGAACAGGGTTTCATTTCTGAGTATATTCACAGAGCATTGAAAATGCCAGCTCAAGTTTCCAAAGTTTTCTAGAGTCCTGTGCAGTGATATGCTCTCTAGCTAGCTTACCACAGTACACAACTTATTTATCATGTGGCTAAATACTAGGAACAAGGAGTACAGGCCAATCGAAATCCTACTTTGAGATTAAGAGGTGGTACCAATAAACATCGAGGCCAAATAGGTCAAGGAACGTTGACTATTTAATGAACTCATGTTGCACAGAAAAACGGACATAAATGTCTTTTAAATGTTACTATGAAAAATTATAATTTTGCATGGTATTAACTATTGCTGGCCTAATAAATGTAAGCCTATTTATAGAATGCAGATAAAAATGCCAATGAAACTGTTAGTAAAATTACTTTTATTTTCATAAATAAAGAAAATCCATTATGCAAACAACACTTGTCGCAGCATGCTAGCTGTCCTTGTCCACTTGAAGTGTGAAGTGTACGCAGTTGTTAACACAGAAGCTACATCTCTCGGGCCCTTCCTGCAACTTCTGCTTCTCGGCTTCCCCAGAGTTCCAATGCTATTTCAAGGACTATGATAAATAATGGGATATTTTAGTCACAAAGTGTCACCTTCGCTGAGTCAACAGTATATTTATCTGCTAATGTCAAAGTTGCCAATTACAGATGAAAATACCTGTATTTACGCTTTACAGAAGCTCCGAGCATATGCCACGTTTTCATTCCATGTACAGTAGTATGATTCACAGTGCCGTCAAGTGAAAACTTAGCAACTCAGCTAAAAAGCACTGGCATCCAAGACACACAGCCCCTCAGGTCGCGAGTGGGACGCCGGCGTCTGGCATATGGGACCTTGTCGGTTAATGGCGTATGCAAATGTGATTTTGTAGTCAGGATGCAGCGGAATTTAATTTAAGCATTTTTACTATAGACAGCAAACTTAAATGTCTGTTCAGTTATAGCTCCATTTATTCCGGAAACCGCAGGTTTGACTATAAAATGTTTTATAGCAAGGAGCATTTCCATGTATTATTTTTGGTAGCATTTCCACATATTTTAAAAAACACTGATCCTATGTGGCTTTTATCAAGAGTGTAAGTTTAAGTTATGATTCAAGTAATCATGTACTTGGATACAACGTTGATCCAGATTGGTATAATCTGTTTATTCACAATGAAATGGTTACTCCTGTGGTGCTTCATGCAGACTGTACGTACTTCTCCGAGCTGCTGTGTGGACTCAAGGGCTCAGCATGGCACCTCGGCATGCAGTGAGCTCTGGATTTACATCTCTCTTATGATTTTTATGAAGGGAGCCAATCCACTTATAACAGGAAAATCAGCTAATGCTCCAGGAGAATCATCGAAAAGATAAACCTACAGATGTATGACTTTTGTTACTGTATTATGCATCCATTATATCCCAAGTCTGTATGTACACAAAACTTTCAAATATTACAAGCTATCTTTAAGATCATACTGTATCTGTATGCTTTATAAGTTTTTGCCATGGCCTTTGGCCTAAAGCAATACAATTCTGACAGGAGGTATGTATTAGGAAACCATATAAAAGCAAGGTGCACTGCAATCAGGTAATGGAAGCATTGCACTGTAACTTCTTAAACAAAGAAGTAGAGTTACCAGTGTAATTCGGAACAGCCCATCTCCCTCGGGGCTGAAGCTTTTCTTTACTCATGCAACATCTCACGTCTCCAAAAACCTTTCCTTCTGCCTCCCCGCACACAGAAACATCACGAGCTGTTACAGGTTCTGTCCTTTAAGTGAAATACTCATGAGAAAGGAACTCGCAGAAACCACGGCAGGTTTTACCGAGATGGAAAAGAAGGGCGGGGGCACCAGAAGAGAAATTCTTAAACAGTCCCCAAATTCCTACAAACACTGACTTTTGAGCAAACTATAGATTTGAACATATGTTATGGGGCTGGGTATAAATATTTTCTGATCTTTAACTATAAGGGACATTTTTTTTCCACCAGAAAAGGTAACTAACTCAGAAGATCAACCTGTGCTACTACTCACACAATGGTGACGGGGAAAACGTCTGTTTAAAACAGACTCCTGCCATTCTCCTGGTATCAAATAAGAGGAAGGAAATAAAAAGCCTTTTTTGTGAAGATAGAAAAACATACCCAGAAACACATGATTCTGGCCTATAATATGTTAACCTGTAATATTACTACCCAGGGTTTGGGGTGGGGAGGAACCAACCCTCAAATACACTATTCAGAGGCAGACTAAACCTTTCACCTGTCCTGGCTAAAAAGGAGTGTGGAAACAAAGCAGGGACCCTCTGCAGTATATTAAAAATCTAGACCTAAACTGAAGGCAGATGCCCTCTGAGTGCACTAAATTATTCGACAGGCTTCAGAGAAATCCCCTCCAGAAGTGTGAACTGCAGGCCCATGGTCCGTCTCATCTACCAGCAGAGCGACCACGAGCACTTTAGGAGACGGAGCACCCAGTGTCCTTCTGAGGTTTGACGTCTGGTTCCTTCATGGGTTTCACTGCTTCTTCCGGTTTGGCTTTGGTCTGGGGAGAAAGAGAAAGCGAGATGTAAGGTAAGAACATAAGCTAAGACTTGGAAAACGAAAACTAGCTCTTTCCACTTCCGACTTTTAAGAGCTGCTATACTAAATTATTTAACACTGAGATGAACAAAGCCGTTCCCAATGAACGTCCATTCAGTTTTAGACAAAATCGGAAAGCCACACGTCGGTGAGGACGAACACCTGTGGGCGGGCACAAATCACGCTAATGCTGCTCTCACTCGCTCCGAGGAAGGAGAGACTGAGCGACGGGCTGGTGCAGGAGGAACCCTGCAGTCTGGAAATCACTGTGATAGTAACAGGCTACCTCTTAGGGCATCACTCTGGAGGCTGAACAGGATAAAAAGATTCTTCTTCTAAGGAATAATGGTTTTAGTATACATAGGAAATTATATAAAAACCACCCAATTCAAGGAAGGATTGATTCCCACTCTTTCCCCTCCACCACCCCACAGATCCCTCCGAATTTTGGAAGTCAAACCTCAACGTTTCCACCTAATCCATCACTTGACCTAGTACAGAAAGGTACTTC
>PVJI01027598.1:0-17480 GCA_004026765.1 Micronycteris hirsuta
CTCAGCATCACTAGCCATCAGAGAGATGCAAATTAAAACCACAATGAGATACCACCTCACACCAGTCAGAATGGCCATCATAAACAAAGCAACAGATAAGTGTTGGAGAGGCTATGGAGAAAAGGGAACCCTAGTGCACTGTTGGTGGGAATGCAGACTGGAACAGACACTATGGAAAACAGTATGGAATTTCCTCAGAAAACTAAAAATGGAACTGCCTTTTGACCCAGCTATTCCACTGCTGGGATTATACCCTAAGAGTCCTGAAACACCAATCCAAAAGAACCTATGCACTCCAATGTTCATAGTAGCACAATTTACAATAGCCAAGTGCTGGAAGCAACCTAAGTGCCCATCAGCAAATGTGTGGATCAAGAAACTATAGTACATTTACGCAGTGGAATTCTATGCAGCAGAGAGAAAGAAGGAACTTATACCCTTTGCAACAGCTTAGATGGAACTGGAGAGCATTATGCTAAGTGAAATAAGCCAGGTGGTGAGGAACAAATACCATATGATCTCACCTTTAACTGAAACATAATCAGCAAAAGAAAAAAGCAAGAAAAACATAACCAGAGACATTGAAATTAAGAACAATCTAACAATAGCCAGAGGGGAGGGAGGAGGGGACTATGGGGAGAAGGGTTTTCAGGAACCACTATAGAGGACACATGGACAGAACCAAGAGGGAGGGTGAAAGAAGGGGAGGGAGGTGGGTTTGGAGAGGGTGGGGGAAAAGGAGGGGAGAGGATGCAGACAACTGTAATTGAACAACAATAAGGTAATTAAAATTAAAAAAAAAAACAACTAAAAACTGTCTGTAGTTGAGATACAAAAAGCCAGTATTATTAAAGGGAAAGCGATTCATTACAAATCTCTCCTCTTCATCACGTCATGGTGTTTAAACACAGTGCTGTGTGAATGAGAACATGCTACTTGCATGAATTGTCATGTGACTCCTCTCTTCTGTGTTGAGCTTGGGAAACAGGTCAATGGGTAAGTAAAGAAGGGTACGGAGTACAAGTCTGGACAAAAATATATTTAAGTGACAGAAGAAGCTGAGCTGTCAAACCACCATTGGAGACGTTGGACACTTTAGGGAACCTTGATTACTTCCCACCTGCTAGGATGAAAGGGTTGTTCTGAAGGACAGAAGACTGGTTTTCTATCTTGATTCTGCAGGGTTTGTTTGCAAATATGCTTCCTGCAGTGTTTGTTTACTCCTTTAGCTTTGTCCTCAAACTGCAGACCAAGATGATTTTTCCCTATGTATTTTAAATTAACACTGACTGTCCCCATCCCAAGTTGGCTCCTATTTGTTTCTATATCATCCAGACATCCCCAGCAATCTCTATTGAGACATGTGGGAAAACCACATCACAAAACAGGCTTGCACTATGTTTGGAAAGCATGGTCTTAGAAATTGTAAGTAATTGTATCTGTTTGTATTATTACCGGGCCCCATCCTTCTTTTACACTACATTTAGGTGCTGGAAGTGAGAATGTGTCATCCGTGGAAGAGGAGCCAGGTGCTGATGAGCACACCTGTGTCCCCAAGCACAAATCAGAGCCTATGCATGAAGAGTAGGAAAATTCTGGTTGGGAAAAAAACTGGATAGGAAACATGGATTAAAATGACATATTAGCAAACACAGTTGACCTTTGAACAAATGTGGGGGCTAGGGGCACTGATTCTCCACACCTTACCATGTAATGAAAAATCCACATATAATTTTTGACTCCCTAAAAACTTAACTACTAATAGCCTACTGAATAAAAACCTTACAGAAACATAAAGATTCAATGAGCATACATTTTGTACTCTTACAATAAAGTAAGCTAGAGAAAATAAAATATTATTAAGAAAATCATAAGGAAGAGTAATACATTTACAGTACTGTCCATATTCATTGAGAAAAATCTACATATAAGTACACAGTTCAAAGCTGTGTTGTTCAAGGATCAACTGTATGCCCAAGTGACCAAAATGAGGATTTCTAGTCTATCTTAAGTGCATTTTCATGACTCACAATTATTATCTAATTATTGTGGTTGAAATTTCAGGTCAGACAGAGAAGTAGCTATTCCTCAATAGAATAGGCCATTCAAGAGATAATTTAAACATCTCCCTCTCCATGCTTCCAAAATGAGAGGTCATCAGGTTATTTACCTTCCTATCTAACTACCTACCTACATGCTTACCTATGACTAACATATATATACTGTTTCTTAACATAGACACACACATAGAGATAGCAGAATAAGAGATATGTTTTTGAACAGTATTTCTGTCATGCCCTTTTACCTAGTCCCTCCTTCCCCCATCCTGTACTAAGGGAAATTTTTTTTTGGAAAAAAGAAAAGAAACTCATCATCCTTCCTTTGAATTCTAACAAGAACTTGATTTATTATAAAGCAGAAAACCATTTAAATTTTTCTTTGAATATAATATTCTGTCCATTAAAAAACCATTGTTTAGTAAGGGCAAAAGTTGCAACTACATAGACTTTTTGTATTTGTTCATTGTTTTTAGATGGAAATTGAGATAAAAGTTTAGATGGAATTTGAGCACTGGCTATTGGACATGCTATATATTTTTCTGCTCATTAGTTTGTGCACATGAATGGAAAGCCTGTCACTTTCCACAATACATGGGTACATTTTTTTTAATATAGTACATTTTAAAAAAAGGGTTTGGAAACTCTGTTAGCAGTTTGAAAGTATAAGTCCATATTTTGAAAATTTAGATGACTTTTTCTACTTTAAAACCCATCACTGATCAATTTTACCTTTTTTGATATTCAAATAGACTTTCCACAAAAAGCATCCAAATAAAAGCAAAATGAAACAAAACAAGAATGATTGTATAAAGAGAAAATGGACATATGCTGAGCATTTTTACCAAAAAATAAGCATGAATCTGTTTCATTACAATACAATAGAATTTTTTCCCTTCACCTACCGAGACACTAGTAGTTTGGGACTCCTAGATGACATTATGTTTGATAACTTCCTATTGCATTAGTGAATTTCCATTTGGCTATAAAAATTTCTTGATAAAGCACCATTATTTTGGTGGCTATGAGGCAAAATATAACCTGATTATGTAGCTACTTTTATTATAGCTGTAGCTAATGTGATGACATACACCATATAATTACAAAAACGCTTTGTGGTGTTTTTCAGTTTTGAAAAGGGGCAGGCAGGCTCAGAGAAAAAACAACAGGGGAGACAAGATTTGAAGAGATGAATAAAGTATGTCCTTAAAAAGCTTGTCGGTCCCATAGTCGTATAATGCAATTTGTTCTCCTGGGAATAATGAAGACAACAGGGCTCTTCCCTTCCTCATAAACCGGGAAGACACACCCTGTGTCTGACATCGGAAATGACCTGTCTAGGAGGACACCTGGCAACAGGAGTAGACAATGGAGATTAGCTCAATAGACCAGACTTGTTATCTCACTTGGACTGAGTTCACCACTAAGCCATTCAAGGCCAATACATTTGTTGAGCACCTACTAAGTATAAGTACTGTGCTAGATGGTGTAGATACAATGGTAAAAACACCATGATCCCTGTTGTTAAGCCGCTTATGTCATTTAATAATTACAACACAGTGTGGTGGTAATTATTCATCCCACTTATATCTGAAAGTTTGCCTCTTTGCAGCCACAGATTGATTCATCCCAGACGGAGCATCTTATGAATGAACGTGTACCACTGTTCATAACAATTTCTAAGTGAGGGTTATGGCAAGGTCTCAAACCCACCATCAATGTTACAGCAAGAGCAAAACCCCAAAACCAAACCCCATTAATATACATTACAGTATATGAGTTAGCTAGTATGATCTTACTGTACAAGAGATAAAAACGGGGTAATAACAGTTGAATTAACAGATAACCTCATCACTTGAAGTTTTATTTTACCCAACTTTTATCAAAAAGAGGCAAACCTTAAACATATTCCTGTGAAGTTTGTGGAAATGTACTTTGTAAAAATTCCTTCCCTATGTTTACTCTCTGTATCTATACCTAAAGTCCTAGATAGATATTGTGAAATGTAATGATACCCTGAGGCACTGAAAAACATTGAACTGTTTAAAAAATCAAATTATGTTTGGTTTCCTACACAGTAAGTAAAGAAGGTTTAGGTGTTTAAAAAAGATTTTCAGTGGGGTTGGAATACAAAGCATTTGTTTTGACCTCAGGTTAAGCAGAAAATAAATTTAACCAGAGCCTCTCATTTCCATTATTCTCCAAGCATTCCAGTTCATATAACTTTGTATATGGAAAAAGTGATTACTCAGAGTTGGTTTTTATTCTACCGAAGATCAACTGTAGTTGGTCACAGGTATGAGCTTTTTAGGTATAAAGTGCAGAGGGGTTCTTTTGTCTTCGAAAGCGAATCTTTTCATTAAATATTATCCAATGCACTTAGAATTATTGAAGCTATTCCGAAGTAGACACTCTGTCCTTCTCTATCTGTGGCACATAAGAGAATTCTCACTTGATAAGATTTTTCTTTGGGAAGTCAGCGTGCTTGATTCCAGGAAACTGAAAGGCAAACCCCACTTCGGTTTTGCCACTGTTTTTGCTCAAAACTATAAGTTTGTTGTAGTTAAAATGTCAGTTTAAGTTTAGATCTTGGATGCATAGTGACAAACTAATACTTGGGAGAAGCAGTACCTGACTTACATGTGGGTATTTTATCAATTTAGATACATATCACTTGGGAAATTTGTGTAGTTTGCCTTGTTAAGGGATGGTTCTAGATAAAAGAATTATGATGGTAAGGCCTATGACATATTAAAGACTAAAAATGTTGGACCCAAGAAGATATATGTATAAATAGCTAAAACTCTCATAATCTTGTTTTCCAAGTTTTGTAAAACTGATATAATCGCACCAATTTACATCATGGGGTTTTTGTATAGATTAATATCAATATACATAAAACACCAGCCAGAAAATATATAGTATTCAAGTTTTTGCTTCTGCAGAAGTGAGTTTATGCCAGTGTCACTCAGAGACTGTGTTTCTAGTTTCGGTTTCAGCTCTGCTGTGTGACATTGACAGGTCCTTCAGCCATTTGGACCTCAAAGTTCCTAAACTTCAAGGGCCATTTCAGATAAAAAATGCCATGTTTCTATATTCTTTGTATTTGGGGCTATCTTTCTTGGATCATACTCTTCAGCTATCAAAATATCTCCCATCTTAAATTTTTTCTCTCTCATTGGCCAGCAATCACCTCTTTTCTCATAGCAAAAGTTTTGAAAGGGTTGTCTGTATTCATTGTCTCTACTTCCTCACTTTTTATTCTGACTTAAACCCTCTCCGATGTGACCAGATAGTAGGTGGTTCTAATCATCTAGGCTGGAGATGACAGTGGCTTTGATCTGAACAGGGGAAGTGGTGAGAAGTCAGAGTCTGAAGGAGGTCGGATATATAAATATGAGAGTCATCAACATGTATCTACTTTGTCCAAAAGAGTAGCCATTTGCCACTATTGCTACTTAAATTTAAAATTAAAACAAAAATTCAGCTTCTCAGTTGAATTATTTCAAGTGCTCAGTGTCCACATGTGATAAGTAGCTAAGGATTTGGCCATTATAGATTTAGAGCATTTGCATCCTCAAAGAAAATTCTATTGGGCAGCATTGATATGGATGGCATTTAAAATTCTGTCCCCTTGCCTTTCAAATTAACTGCCTATTAGATGCCTCCACTGAATAATTAGATTATTCTTGTATTAATATATGTCAAATCGACATTGTATACGTAACATGGCCACTATTCTTTTTATTCATTTTTTTAAAGCAGAATGAGTGTTTGGACTTCTTGATGAGATTTTTTAAAAAACTAATTTTAAGGAGAGAGAGAGAGATTGATTTGCTGTTCCACTTACTCATGCATTCATTGCTTGCTTCTTGCATGTGCCCTGACTGGGCATTGAATCCACAAACTTGGTGTATTTGGATGATGCTCTGACCAACTGAGCTACGGGGCCAACATGGCCAGTATTCTCGATTCCAATCTTCATTTCTCCAGTTCTCATTCCTCAGTCTGTTTTGATTTTATTTTTTTCCATCTTAGAAAGCAGATTCAACAGCTATACTACTGTCCAACTACTCTTCCTGATTCCTATTTTCCCCACTCTCTCCTCCCATCATTTTCAATCCATTAGCAGGTAGATTTGCTTCTACCTCTAAGACATATCCTGGCTATGACCACCTCTTAGCACCTCAACTTCCATTACATCATCTTTCACTGGACAATTGAGATAGTGTCTAAGTTAGTGTTTTTCCACTCTTATTGTACATGAGAATCACATGGACATTTAAAACCAAAACAAAACAAGGGATAAAAAGGCCTGGGCTATACTCCATTCATGCTGGTGGGGCTTGGCTTTGTACCTACTTCCCAGGTGCAAGCAGGGTGGAGACCGCTTTTATGCTGCCCTCCCCGCCACTCTCCATTGTCTTCTCTCCATGCAGGAGCCAGAATGACCTTTCTAAATGATAAATCAGATCATGTCATTTCCTTACTTCAAACTTCCTCATGATCTCTCATTGCTCTGAGAAGAATTTGAAGCTCCTATAAGGTCCAGCCCTGCTTGTTTCTCCCACGTGCTTGTGCTTTTTGCCTGGCTGACCTCCATCACTGTCACTTCTGAGAGTGCTCTGTCCCTCTTATCTTAACCAGCTCTTTTCTCCTCCTCCTCCAGCTCCCATTCTAATCACCCTCACTCCCAATCCCCTGGTCTATTTTCTTTATGCAGTGTATTGTGTCTGCAATGAGCATATTTAACACTTTTCAGATCTGTTGTTTATCTCCCTGACTAGAACCTAAACTCCACAAGCAAAAGAAACTTTGTCTTCTATGTATCTCTACCACTCAAACCAAAACCTGGCAACAAATAAATAAATCTGAATGCCCCCTTTCATTTGCTTCATGTAATACATATTTTAAAGAATCTTTTTAGAGTCTTCAGGGAAAAGACAATGACAACAGTGATGATGAAGATGATGATAACAGACGTGGCAACAGCTATGACTTACAGAGTGCTGGCTATGTGTCAGGCACTATGCTTATTCACTTATTCTCATCTCTGAGATGGGCACAACACACCCATTTTACAGACCAGGACACTGGGGTTTAGAAAGGCTAAGTAACTTGATGAGGGCCACCAAGGTAGTTAAGTGTGAGAAGCCAGAACTGGAACAGGGATTAGTTTAAGATCAAGGACAGGATTCTTAAAAACAAAAGAAAACAAACCAAACTTGTGGCCATTGAATAAATGCTTATGAAATAAATAGAATAAATGGCAACTGATATGTTTTAAAGACATGTCAGACACTGATATTTAGTTTATGACTAGGAAATACAATAAACATCATCTTCTAACCCCATACAGCCTTTGGGCTGCTGTTGTATCCTTTTGGCCCCCTGTGCTGTCCTGCATTCCTCTTTTTGGCAGTTATTTGTGCAACACGCAGTTCTAGCCTAAGGAATTCCATCTCCTAGCAGCTACCAGGGTTACTTGCAGCCTCAATGATCTTCCTTTGAGAGAGGGAAAAATCCCCTAACTTTGTAACACACTCCAGCGATGCATGAGAAGCCTTTGTCAAACTGTAGCGGGAAAAAGGAAAATAAAAAACCATTCTCTGGAATGTCTCCGAGGACTAATGAAAAATGCTAACTCTGACAGCAGTAAAAATCATTTGAAAATCAAAGCACCTTTGAATTATATTAGAAATGAGATTAAAATGAGAAGTGGGGAAAGAAAATAATTATATTCTTTGAATCTAACAGCATCTTATCCCCTCCAGCTCTGTTCTTCCAGATATTAAGACACCCTAGATATTCTCGCAGGAACGATTTCTCTGTGACTCACACCAGACATGCTTTGTGCTCAGGTGGCATGAAAGGAGAGAGGGATGCCTGGCTTTGCTTTATTTCCGGAGAACAGGGTGATGGGAAGTGGGAGCCTTCCCTCTCGTCTTTAAAAGCCCCGAAGGTGCAGGGTTTTTATTTTTAATTACTCCAAGATGAATGTGCTTACAATTTGAGCCTTGACTAGACGGGCTGTACCTGGGTGCTCAGTCACCCAGGGCGCTGATACAATAGGCATCTCTCCATCTGAGCGCAGGTGTGCTCCACACGTACAGCAGACCTTCACCCTGCAGCCTGGAGTGGCCGGTTAGCAGTGGGCCTTTGGAATGTGCTCCGGGACAAGGGAGAGGACCTCGGGACACGATGTTTGTCCCCAGGCAGATCTCGCTCCCACGTCCCCAGGCCTCCCCCACCCCAAGTGAGGAAGCCCTGCTCATTCAGGCTTCGGAGGCATTTCTACATTCTTCTCCGGCCAGATTAGGGCCCTCCCTGCGCCCCTTCTCTCGGCGCCTCTGCCAGGAGCGGGGGCGGAGCCGCTCTGGGCGGGCAGCCCAGATGGCCAGGCAGCCTCGAGCGGGGACACTTTCTCAGGCTTTCAAAAAGAGCACTTTCTTTCCTGCCTAATATTTAGCTCCTTCAAATGCAAATAGGAGGTTTCGCTCCAAGGTTAGCATAACAATTATGGGAAAGCTTTAAATCTGATGCGTTTGTTTACACGATGAAAGGCGGTCAGATCCTAAAGCTCCGAGGCTCAGGCTTTTCAGCAACTAGTTTCCAACTAGTGAATTGCAAGTCAGTTTTAGATCACAAAGAAAACCAATTTATGTTACGCTGTGGACTAATTTTGGAGGGAGTTCTACATTATCAATGTTCTCCCTCCCCCCTCCCTTTTCACAGTGCAGTTTGGTGAGAGGTAATTGGTGTCAGTGATAGGTAGGAAGGTCTTCATTACTAAGGACGACGGGGGCGGGGATGAGGCCAAAGCAGGTAGAGAATTTTCCAGCGACTTTGGCAGGGTATTGGCATAACATGCATAAATATACCTTTTAAAGAAGTTCATTTTCCTTTCGATTATGGGACATTTCAAAAAGGGTTGTGTGGTTTTAAGTACTATTTATTGATGGGTGTCTCATGAAGACTTGGTGACAACCTCTCAACTATAAAATCATTAATTATTTCCGGGCAGTGATAGTGAGAACTGAACTTGGCCCATCAGAGGTGTCTCAGATCTGCCTGGGGGGGGGTGGGTAGAGGTAAGGGTGGGGATGAGGTTAAGACCACCCTCAAGACCTAACAATGAGCAACAAAGAAATCTTAGCCCTTTAGACAACAAAAACAACAACAACAAAAAACCCTTCTCTCTTATTTTACTCCGAGCTGGTCCAGGAGACTTTCTCCACTCCTTCCTCCTGGGGCCTGCCTCCCACTCGTCAGGCACAAAAAGGGGAGCTCTTACATGAGATGTTGTGAGATCTCACAGCCCATTAGTGTCCTGTCACCATGAGACTCGGGAGAAAATGAAGACCCTTGGGAGCTTATTAAATGTATTGGCTTCATTAACATATTGTTGGCAAATATGACTACAATCTACAAGACCTACAACACAGAACATTTATGAGCACATAGTGTTTAACACTATTATCCCATTTTTTGGAGTATTTATTGACCATCATAAAGATGCCATTTTCAATGTTAATATTAAGTTACAAAACCATTTAAAAAAAAATCTTGCGGTATTTCTACAGGTGGGTTGAAATGCCTGTCCTGATGGTGGAACCAGGACAAGCGTATGTATATTATTATCTCATAGGTACAAAGCAGTTTAACCTTAGACATTTTGTATTTACCAGGAATCATTTTCAACTTGAGTGTGCAGCAGAACCTGAGGGCTTTGTTAAAACACAGATGGCCTGACCTCACTTCCAAAGCCTCTGATTGACTGGGTCTAGGGTGGAGCCCAAGAATTTCCATTTCTCACAAGTTGCTAGGAGGTGCTGATATCCTCTTTCAGAACCACACTTGGAGAACCACTAGCCTAAATGAATCATAAACTGTGTAATTTTGAGAGAACCCAATATGATAAAAGAGTTTCCTTTTTGCAAGAATAGCTTAGAGAAAAACAGTAGTCACTGATTGAACCATCCATGCTAGGAATTAAGGAAGACTGAGGAACTATTCTTAAATTTAATTATTTCTGTAATGTAGGTTTTGAAGATTGTTGGCTTGATTTATTTAAGAACTCAAAGTAAGTAGTCTGAGTTAAATAGATGAACCTCAGAAAAACACTATTTGACCCCGCTAGCTTGACAAATGTGTCTCAGGGGATTGTGGTGTTAGTGAAGTATTGGGTTGGCCAATTTTCTGTAAGTTGGTTCTAGTAGTGCTTAGTTGTCTTTAACTTAATTCAAAACACTTTTCTTAGATTGTATTGTGACAGCTGTCATATCAATATGCATTTAGAAAAACATCAGAATTGGTGAATTCTTGTGTAGCCATTTGAAGATTGAAGATGGTAGAAAATACGCACCATTTGTAGCATATTATATTTTATTATTTCAAGAAAAGTAAAAATGCAACTGAAATACAAAAAACAATTTGTGCAGTGTATGGAGAAGGCGCTGTGACTGTTTGAACATATCAAAAGTGGTTTGTGAAGTTTCATGCTGGAGATTTCTTGATGGATGATGCTCCACCATCAGGTAGGGAGGTTGAAGTTGGTAGCAATCAAATCAAGACACTAATTGAGAATAATCAGCATTATACCTTACAGGAGATAGCCAACATACTCGAACTATCCAAATCAATAATGTTATTGGTGAAAATGAAAAATATGTCCTTTATTTTACAGAAAAAAACATACGGGCCTTTTGGCCAATCCAATATATCTGTTTTCTGATATTCAGATACATCAATCTTCACTGCCCTGAATTTGCCCCTTGGCCATCCTAATAATCATACCTCTGTCATTAGTTACCCTATGCTTTGTTTTCTTCTGAAGTGCTCTCTTTCTCTGAAAGTCTCTATAGGCTCTTCTTTCTCATTAAGACTGACCATGCAACCCAGGGTTCCAGCACAGGAAGAGAAAGCCTCAAAATCTCTGGCTGTAAATACCTGTGGGGGTTGAGGCAGAGGGAGAAACTCCCAGCCTCACAGAAGAGTTTGCTGGAGAGACCCACAGGGTCCTAGAATATACACAAACCCACCCACCTGGGAATCAGAACCAGAAGAGCCTAATTTGCTTTTAGATAGTGTGGGAAGTGACTGAAAGCTGGCTATGAACCAAATAACTGGCAGTTGTTCCCTCTCTAAACTTTCCCTCATATACAGTGCCACAATGCAGTGGTGTGGGTTGAGCCACCCTGGTGAATACCTAAAGCCCTACCCTTTACAACATAACAGGGGCTCCAAGACAAAAAAATTATGGCCCAAAGGAAAGAACAGACAAAACTCCAGAAAAAGAACTATGCAACAAGGAGATAGCCAACCTATCAGAGGCACAGTTCAAAACACTAGTGTCAGGATGCTCATAGAAATGGTTGAGTATGATTGCAAAATGGAGGAAAGTGTGAAGGCTATGCAAAGTGAAATAAAGAAAAATATACAGGGAACCCAACAGTGAAGGGAAGGAAACTGGGACTCAAATCAATGATTTGGACTAGAAGGAAGAAAGAAACATTCAACCAGAACAAAATGAAGAAACAAGAATTCAGAAAAATGAGGAGAGGCTTAGGAAACTCTGGGAAAACTTTAAATATTCTAACATCTGAATCATAGGGATGCCAGAGGAGAAGAGGAACAGCAAGAAATGGAAAACTTAGTTTAAAAAATAATGAAGGAAAACTCCCCAATGTGGCAAAGGAAATAGACTTCCAGGAAGTCCAGGAAGCTCAAAGAGTCCCAAAGAAGTTGGACCTAAGGAAGCACACACCAAGGCACATCATAATTACATTACCCAAGATTAAAGACAAGGAGAGAATCTTAAAAGTAGCAAGAGAAAAGGAGACAGTTACCTACAAAGGAGTTCCCATAAGACTCTCAGATGATTTCTCAAAAGAAACCTTGCAGGCAAGAAGGGGCTGGAAAGAAGTATTTGAAGTCATGAAAGGCTAGGACCTACATCCAAGATTACTCTATTCGGCAAAGCTATCATTTAGAATGGGAGGGCAGATAAAGTGCTTCGAAGACATGGTCAAGTTAAAGGAGTTCATCACCACCAAGCCCTTATTATATGAAATGTTAAGGGGACTTATCTAAGAAAAAGATGATCAAAACTATGAATAGTAAAATGACAACAAACTCAACAACTGTCAACAACTGAACCTAAACCCTCGCCTCCCAACAAATTAATCAAGCAACTAGAACAGGAAAAGGATCACAGAATTGGAGATCACATGGAGGGTTATCAGTGGGGAGTGGGAGGGGAAAGAACGGGGGAAAATGTCCAGGGAATAAGAAGCATAAATTGTAGGCACAAAATAGACAAGGGGAAGTTTAGAATAGTATGGGAAATGTAGAAGCCAAAAACTTATATGTACGACCCATGGACATGAAGTAAGGGGAAGAATGCTGGTGGGAAGTGGGGTGCAGGGCAGAGGGGGATAAAGGGGAGAGAAAATGGGACAACTCTAAAAGCATAATCAATAAAATATCAAATAAATTGCATATCTTATGAGGGAGATATTTTAATTTTTACTTTCATATAGAGTCACACAGAAATAGACACATAAACACAAATTATTTTGATGATGATGATGCCTCCTTAATGTGTCTTAACATGAAGTTAGGCTCTATTTACACACTGCTACATGATGTGAATAAAAATATGTCTTCTGTGTAAAGTCACATATTATATTACCCATTTGGCCATAAACATATGCTGTAGTAGTTGAGAAATAAGTAATAAATTTAAATTACAGGAGAAATCTTTCTCATATTTTTATATACAATAAGGAAATATATAGCTCAAAAATAATGTGTAAATCATTTCATAAAATAAATAAACACCTAAAATTGATGTTTTGTTTCATAGTCCTCATAACATGGTGGAAGACACTCTTCTGGGAGACAAGAGTATTTCAGTAGTAACTAGTTCTGTGACACTGGGTTTTGAGGCTAGAGACTGCAATGTTTTTGAGATACTCTTTCTTAAGTAAGTCATTTTACCCTTTCCTCATTGCCAGCACAGGGGTGGATAATCTTTACAGGTCTTTCTGGATTACATTTATAGCATTTGCTTAGGTTTACTTATGTCACATATATGTACACGTGCAAGAAGGTCAGCATTGATTTAAACAGGGGGCTCTATTGTAGTAATAATGCCAACACCTTTTAAAAATGATGGTGATCTCCACTACATGTGTTACAGTCTCCTTGGTTTTGTGGAAAATGCTGCATTGATTGTTTTTCATTATGGAGTCAATTCCTTTGAGCAACTGCTATTTCTACCTGAGCATTCAAGTCATCGAGGAGACATTTAATTTAGGGACAGAGCAGAATTTCTTTGCCCTTGCCATTATCCTATGTCACAGATGACTGGTTTAGTGCCAATAAAATTCTAAGGGCTCTGGTTTTTATTGGGCAAAACAATGAGTGGCAAAGTCATTCCTATTAAATATTAACATAATTTACTAAGAACATAATTAGAAATAAAATAAACTAGCATATAAAATTTGTATCTTAATCATCCTCTAATCTTGTTCAGGTGCTGAAAAATTGTTTCTTGGTCCTAAATATAGTTAGGGTTTTAAGAGCATTAAACTATCATCACAGAGAGGCAGTGGATATTTCCACAGGTATTTAAGGCTTGAACTTTTTGGAAGTCAAGTGGAGAATGTAATGAGAAATGTGAGTAAGAAGGTGTGTGTGTGTATGTGTGTGTGTGTGCCTGTATCACGAGCCCAGAAAATGGAAGTGGGAAATCAGATATAAAATAGAAAGTGGAAAATGGGAATAAATAAGGCTCTAAGGTACTTTCTAGTTCTGAAATAAAACTACATTTTGAATCCAATAGGTCAATTACCTATAAATACAGAGTAGAGGGTAGATATCCGGAAATAACAAACTTTACTCTCCAGAGGAAAGGGAAAATTAAGTAGAGTAGAGGCCTCTGGAACAGTGGTACTTCATTAGTAAGAATGGTAAATATTGAATTAATTTATTCTATTGTATATCTGTATTATTTATCAGTTCTGCTGGTGTACATTTTGGTTATTTCCATTTATTTTTGATATTACAAATAGTGTTGCTGTGATCATTATTTTGCTTGTTTCTGGTGTGAAGATGTTAGATTATCTCTAGGGCATTTCCCATTTGTGATGTATTATTAATGTCTGTTCTACCTAGTCTGTAATTTCTACTAACAAAATAGTAAGCCCTGAACTGATTCCCTGTGTTTGCACAGTAGAATTGTTAGTTGAAGCGTACACGGCTCTTCAACTTTGCAAGCTAATGCCAAAATTGTTTTCCAAAAGTATATAATATACTCTTACCAAAGTGTAAAAGACTTTCTGTTGCTCTGTATTTTCTTAACATGTTGCATTGTCAGAATTTAAAATTTTGTCAACTTGAAGATGGTAAAATTTTACCTCATTTTGATTTTTAATAAATTTAATATTTTAACCACTTTAAGTATACAGTTTATGTATGTTCTTATTATTGCAAAACAGATCTCAGGACTTTTTCATCTTGCAAAACGGAAACTCTATACCCATTAAACAACTCTCTTTTTTCCTCTTTCCCAAGCCCCTGGCAACCACCCTTGTACTTTCTGTTCCTACGAATTTGACTACAATAGGTACCTCATATATATGGCATCATACAGTATTAAAACATACACATATAAGACAAACCATACATTTGTCTTTTTGTGACTGGCTTAATTTCACTTAACGTCCTCAAGGTTCATCCATGTTGTAGCATGTGTCAAAATTTATTTTTAAAACAAAATAATATACCATTGCATGTACATATCACATTTTTTTCCCGTTGCCCATCTGTCAATGAACATTTGGATTGTTTCCACCTATTGGTTATTGTGAATAGTGCTGCTATGAATACGGCAGTGCAAATATGTCTTGAGCTCCTGCTTTTAAATCTTGTAGGTATATATCCAGAAAAGGAGTTGCTGAATTACATGATGATTCTATTTTTAGTTTTTTGAGGAACAGCCATACTGTTTTCAATAACTGCTGGACCATTTTACATTCCCATCAACAGTGCCCAAGGTTTCCTGTTTCTCCACATCCTTGCCAACATTTGTTACTATCTGATTTGTTGATAGCAGTAATTCTGTAGTGTGAAGGTGATATCTCATTGTAATTTTGATTTACATTTCTCTAATGATTAGTATTGTTGAGTACCTTTTCATATGCTTGTTGGCAATCTGTACATCCTCTTTGAAGATAATGTTTTTTCAAGTTCTTTACCGTTTTTAAAATTTAAACTTATTTAAATTTAAAAAAGATTCACTCATTTCTCTCACCCTCCACCCACTGCCTTTGGCAACCACCAATCTGTTCTGCGTATCTGTAAGCTTTTTTGTGTGTTTGTTTGTGTCATTATTCTTTTTTGATTCCATATATAATAGATTATACAGTGTTGTTTTTCTTATTTTACTTATTTCACTTAGCATAACGCCCTCGAGGTCCAGCCATATTTTCTCAAATGGCAAGATTTTATTCTTTTTTTATTGTTATTCGATTACAGTTGTCACCATTTTGCCTCCCCCATTACTTTCTTCCACCCTATCCACCCCCACTTCACACATTCAATCTTACCCCCCACATTGTCTTTGTCCATGGGCCCTTTATACATGTTCCTTGATGTCCCTTCCTTTTCTTCCCCCCATTATCTCCTCCCCCCTCCCCTCTGGTTACTGTCAGTTTGCTCTTTATTTCAATGTCTCTAGTTCTATTTTGCTTGCTTGTTTGTTTTGTTGATTAGGTTCCACTTATAGGTGAAATCATATGGTATTTGTCTTTATGACTGAATAATATTCCATTGTATGTATATGCCATAATTTCTTTATCTATTCATAATCACTGATGGACACTTAAGTTTTTTCTATGTCTTGACTATCATAAATAATGCTGCAATGAACATAGGAGTGTATATATCTTTTCAAGTTGTGTTTTCATTTTGTTTGGATGAATACCCAGAAGTGGAATTGCTAGATCGTATGATAGTTCTATACTTTTAACTTTTAAGGAAGCTCAATACTGTTTTCCTCTGTGGCTGCACCAATTTACATTCCCACCAACAGTGCACAAGGGTTCTCTTACCTACAGCCTCACCAACACTAGTTATTTCTTGTCTTTTGACAGGTGTGAGGTGATTTCTCAATGTGGTATTGATTGGCATTTACCTGATGATTAATGATGTTGAGCACCTTTTCATTTACATATTGATTATCTGTATATCTTCTTTGGAAAATGTTTATTCAGATATTCTACCCATTTTTAATCAGATTTTTTTTTGCTATTGAGTTATAATGAGTTCTTTACATATTTTGGATATTAGCCTCTTGTCATATACAGTATTTTTTGGATCATTAGACACACCTAGGTTTTAGAGGAGGAAAATAGGAAAAAAATTTTTGAAGCAAAAAATGTGGTAAAATATTTAATAACATAAATAACATTAAGACTGTAATTCATCTACATTTGGACTATAAGATGCACCCCCCTTTTCCTCCCAAATTTGGGGAAAATGTGTCTTATAGTCCGAAAAATATGGTATATGAGTAGCAAATATTTTCTCCCATTTAATATGCTTCCTTCTTATTTTGTTGATGGTTTCCTTTACTATGCAGAGGCTTTTTGGTTGATGTAGTCCCATTTATAAATTTTTGCTCTCCTTGCTTTTGGTATCAGATTTAAAAAAATTATCACCAGGACTTATATGAAGGTTACTGTCTGTATTTTCTTCTAGGGTTTTATGCTTTTAGGTAGTACATTTAAGTCTTCAATCCATTTTGAATTCATTTTTATGCATGGTGTAAGATAGTGACTGGGTTTATGATTTTTGCACATGGCTGTTCAGTTTTTCCCAACACCATTTACTGAGGAGACTATCCATTCTGCTTTGTGTACTTCTGATTTCTTTGTCACAAATCAATTGTCCATATACGCATAGGTATTTTGTTAGGCTCTCTATTTTGTTCCATAGATCTATGTGTCTGTTTTCATGCCAATATCATACTGTTTTAATTACTACAGTTTTATAGTATAGTTTGAAAATCAGGGCATAGTTTGTGATGCCTCCAGTCTTGTTCTTTTTTTCTTCAAGAATTCTTTGGCTATTTGGGGTCTTTTGTGGTTTTAACACCTATTAGGATTGTTCTATTTTTGTAAAAAATACCATTGGAATTTTGATAGTGATTGTGTTGCGTCTGTGTGTTGCTTTGGTTAGTATGGACATTTTAACCATGTTAATTCTTCCAGTTCATGATCATGGGATATCTTTCTATTTATTTGTGTCTTCTTCAATTTCTTTCATTAAATCTTGTAGTTTTTGATATACAGGCCTTTCACCTCCTTAAATTTATTCTTTTTGATGCAATTTTAAATGGAATTGTTTACTTAATTT
>PVJI01027599.1:0-17463 GCA_004026765.1 Micronycteris hirsuta
CATCATTAGCCATCAGAGAGATGCAAATTAAAACCACAATGAGATATCACCTCACACCAGTCAGAATGGCCATCATCAACAAAGCAACAGATAACTGTTGGAGGGGATGTGGAGAAAAGGGAACCCTACTGCACTGTTGGTGGGAATGCAGACTGGTGCAGCCATTGTGGAAAACAGTATGGAACTGCCTCAGTAAATTGAAAATGGAACTGCCTTTCAACCCAGCAATTCCACTACTGGGATTATACCCTAAGAATACTGAAAAACCAATTCAAAAGAACCTTTGCACTCCTATTTGCATAGCTGCACAATTCACAATAGCTAAGTGCTGGAAACAACCTAGGTGCCTATATACGAATGAATGGATCAAGAAACTATGGTACATTTACACAATGGAATTCTACGCAGCAGAGAGGAAGAAGGAGCTTATACCCTTTGCAACAGCATGGATGGAACTGGAGAGCATTATGCTAAACGAAGTAAGTCAGGCAGTGAGGGATAAATACCATATGATCTCACCTTTAACCGGATCATAACCAACAAAAGCAGAAAGCAAGCAAAACATAATCAGAGACATTGAAATTAAGAACAGTCTAATGATAGACAGGGGAGAGGGAGGAGGGGACAATTGGGAGAAGGGTTTTCAGGAACCACACTAAAGGACAAATGGACAGAACTAAGGGGGAGGAGGGAGGCTGGGGGGGAAGGGGGCTTGTGGGGAAGGGAGGAGGGGAGGGGAGACGATGCAAATAACTGTAATTGAACAAAAGTAAAATAAAATGTAAAAAAAAAAAAGAGGAACCCAAAGAGGTCCACTTCAAGACACATCATAATGAAAATGACAAAATTCCAAGAGAAAGAGAGAATCCTAGAGGCAGTAAGGGAGAAACAGGAAGTAACATATAAGGGAGCCCCGATAAGGCTAGGTGCTGACTTCTCAATGGAAACACTCCAAGCCAGAAGGGAATGGCAAGAAATATTCCAAGTAATGAGAACCAGAGGCCTGCAACCAAGGCTACTTTATTCAGCAAGTCTCTCAATTTAAATGGAAGGCCAAATAAGGAGCTTCCTGGACAAAAGAAGCTGCAAAGAATATACCTTCTCTAAACCATCTCTGAAAGATACTAAAGGGTTTCCTTAAAGAACAGGAAGAAAATCAATGAAAAAAAAGAGGAGCATGGGTACAAAAAAATGGCATTGAATGAGTACTTATCAACAATAGCATTAAATGTAAATGAATTAAACGCCCCAATTGAAAGACATAGAATAGCAGGATGGATAAGAAAACATAACCCACACATATGATGCCTACAGGAGACACACCTCAGAACAAAAGACCTATACAGACTGAAAGTGAAGGTCTGGAAACAAATATTTCAACCAAATGAACAAGAAAAAAAGAAATCTGGGGTAGCAATGCTTATATCAGACAAAATATATTTCAAAGAAAGAGCCAAAAAAAAAAAAAAAAAGAGATCTAGAATGTGACTTCATAATACTCAAGGGAACAATTCATCAAGAAGACATAAAAATTATAAATATATATGCATCCAACATAGGAGCACCAAAACACATAGAGAAAATGTTGGAGGACTTTAAGAAAGATATTGACAGCAACACAATTACAGTAGTAGATTTTAACACCCCACTGTGAAAAATGAACAGATCTTCCAAACCAAATATCAACAAACATATTGTGGCATTGAATAATGCCCTAGATGTAATGGACTTAACTGATATATATAGAGAGCCTTGGATCCCAAAGAAGCAAAATACACATTCTTTTCAAATGCACAGGAAACATTTTCAAAGATAGACCACATGATAGGACACAAAATAAGCCTCAACAAATACAAGAATATTGAAATCATATCAAGCATTTTCTCTGACCACAAGGGACTGAACCTGAAAATAAACCTCCCAGAAAAAAAGCCCAAAACACTCAAAATTATGGAGATTGAATAGCATGCTATTAAAAAATGAATGGGTAAAGAATGGGATTAGGGAAGAAATCAAAAAGTTTCTGGAAACAAATGCAAATTAATTCAAATAATCCAAAACTTTTAGGACACAGTGAAGGCAGTCCTGAGAGGAAAGGTCATAGCAATACAGGCCTACCTAAAAAAGATAGAAATATTTCAAATAAACAACCTAAATTTATGCCAATAAGAACTCGAGGAAACACAACAAAGACAACACAGAGCAAGTAGAAGGAAGGAAATAACAAAAATCAGAGCAGAATTAAAACATAGAGACTAAAAGCACAATTCTAAGGATCAATGAATCCAGGAGCTGGTTCTTTGAAAAGACAAACAAAATCGATAATACTTTAAGCAGACTCATCAAGAAAAAAAGAGAGAGGACCCAATAAACACAATCAGAAATGAAAGAGGAGGGATTACAACTGATACCACAGAAATACAAAGGATTATAAGAAATTACTGAGAAGAACTATATGCCAAGAAATTTGAAAACCTAGGAGAAATGAACAAATTTTTAGAAAAATATAATTTTCCAAAAATCAATGAAGAAGAAACAGAAAGACTGAACAGACCAATAACAGCTAATGAAATTGAAACAGTAATCAAAAAACTTCTGAAAACACAAAAGCCCTGGACCACATGGTTTAACAGGAGAATTCTACAAAGTATTTAAGAAAGAGCTAACCCCATCCTTCACAGATTATTCCAAAAAATTCAAGAAGATGGAAGACTCCCAAACTCTTTTTATGAATCTAGAATCATCCTAATCCCAAAACCAGATAAAGACACAACAAAGAAAGAAAACTTCAGGTAAATATCACTGATGAACATAGATGCTAAAATCCTCAACAAAATATTGGAAAACTGCATCTTGCAATACATCAAAAAAGATCATACACCATGATCAAGTAGGATTCATCCCAGGGATGCAAGGATGGTAAAATATTCACAAATGAAAAACAAAAAAATACATCACACAAACAAAGGAAAACAAAAACCACCTAATCATAGCAGTAGATGTGGAAAAATATTTGATAAGTTGAGGCACCCATTTATGATAAAAACACTTAGCAAAGTGGGAATAGAGGGAGCATTCCTCAACATAATAAAGGTCATGTATGGGAAGCCTACAGTTAACATCATACTCAATGGACAAAAACGTAGAGCTTTCCCACTAAGAGCGAGAACAAGACAAGGATGCCAGCTTTCACCACCGCAATGCAACATAGTACGGGAAGTCCTAGCCAAAGCAATCAGACAAGAAAAAGAAATAAAAGGAAGACAAATTGGAAAGGAGGAAGTAAATCTGTCATTGTTACCAGATGATGTGATAGTATACATACAAAATCCTATAGACTCCACTAAAAACTACTAGACCTAATAAATGAATTTGGCAAAATGCCAGATACAAAGTCAGCACTCAGAAATCAAAGGCATTTTTGTATAAAAACAATGAAACATCAGAAAAAAAATCCCATTTGATATAGCAATAAGAAAAAAAAAGTACCTAGGAATAAACCTAACCAAGGAGGTAAAAGACCTGTACTCAGAAAACTACATAACACTGAAGAAAGAAATTAAGGAAGACACAAACAAATGGAAGCATGTACCATGCTCATACATTGGAAGAATTAACATTATCAAAATGGCCATATTACACAAATTGATTAATAGTTTCAGTGCAATCCCTATTAAAATACTAATGACATGTTTCACAAATATAGAAAAAACATTTCAGAAATTTATATGGAACCATTTATGACCCTGAATAGCCACAGCAATTTTGAGAAAGAAGAACAAAGTAGGAGGGATCACAATACCTGATATCAAACTGTATTACAAGTCCACTGTAATCAAAACAGCCTGGTACTGGCATAAAAATAGACACATAGACCAATGGAACAGAACAGAGAGCCCAGAAACAAACATATGTCTCTACAGTCAATTAGTATTTAAGAAAGGGGGAAGAAGTATAAAATGGAGTAAAAATAGCCTCTTCAACAAATGGTATTGGGAAATCTGGAGAGCTACATACAAAAAAGTGAAACTTGATCATCAACTTACACCATACACAAAAATAAGTTCAAGGTGGATAAAAGACTTAAATATAAGTCATAACACCGTAAAAGTCATGAAGGAAAACATTGGCAGGAAAATCTCAGACATTCCATGCAGCAACATCTTCACAGATATGTCCTCTAAAACAAGGGCCATAAAGGAAAGAAGAAACAAATGGGACCTCATCAAATTAAAAAGCTTCTGCATGGCTAAAGAAGATAGCATTAAAATGAAAAGAGAACCAACTACATGGGAATACATATTTGCCAATGATACCTCGGACAAGGGTTTGATCTCCAAAATTCATAAAGAACTCACACGAATGCACTCTAGGAAGACAAGCAACCCAATTAAAAAATGGGCAAAAGACTGGAACAGACACTTCTCCAAGGAGGACATGCAGAGGGCTCAGAGACATATGAAAAGATGCTAAGCATCACTAGCCATCGGAGAGATGCAAATTAAAACCACAATGAGATACCACCTCACACTGGTCAGACTGGCTGTCATAAACACATCAACAAACAAGTGTTGGAGAGGATTTGGAGATCAGGGAACCCTAGTGCACTGTTGGTCGGAATGCAGACTGGTGCAGCCACTGTGGAAAACAGTATGGAATTTCCTCAGAAAACTAAAAATGGAACTGCCTTTTGACCTGGAAATTCCACTCCTGGGATTATACCCTAAGAGCCCTGAAACACCAAATCCAAAAGAATCTATGCACCCCAATGTTCATAGCAGCACAATTTATAATAGCGAAGTGCTGGAAGCAACCTAAATGCCCATCAGCAAATGAGTGGATCAAGAAAATATGGTATATTTACACAATAGAATTTTATGAAGCAGAGAGAAAGAAGGAGCTTATACCCTTTTTTACAGCATGGATGGAACTGGAGAGCATTATGCTAAGCGAAATAGGCCAGGTGGTGAGGGACAAATATATACAACTCACTTTTAAGTGGAATATAATCAACAAAAGAAAAAAATCAAGCAAAATATAAGTGGAAACATTGAAATTAAGAACAATCTAACAATACCCAGAGGGGAGGGGGAAGGGTTTTCAGGGACTACTATAAAGGACACATAGACAAAACAAAGGGGGAGGGTGGAAGCAAGGGAGAGAGGTAGGTTTGCCTGGGCTTGGGGAGAGGATGGTGGGGAGAAATGCAGACAACTGTAATTGAACAACAATAAAGTAATTTATGAAATAAAAACGAAAAACAAAAATCTCTGATACATTTGCACAATCGAATTCTATGCAGAAGAGAAAAAGAAGGATCTCATACCATTTGCGACAGCATGAATGGAACTGTAGAGCATTATGCTAAGTGAAATAAGCCAAGCGGTGAGGGACAAACACCATATGGTCTCATTTTTAACTGGAACATAATCAACAAAAGAAAAAAGCAAACAAAACATAACTGGAAACATCAAAATTAAGAACAATCTAGCAATAGCCAGGGGTGAGCAAGGAGGGGACCATGGGGAGAATGGTTTTCAAAAACTACTATAAAGAGCACATGGGGAAGGGTGGAAGCAAGGGAAGGAGATGGGTTTGGCTTGGGTGTGGGGTAGGGTGGGGAGAGAATGCAGATAGCTGTAATTGAACAACTGGTCAAGCTTGGTTACATGACCACAGTGAGGGTAACAATGTGTTTTGTTGACAGACAAAAATAAAAAAGAAAGGAACACCATGATTGGCTAGGTCTAATTCACTGTAGACAAATAAGTAGGCCTCACCAGTGTCACATGATTGTAATAAGTAAAAGAATGGGGCTCCCAAAGAAAATAGGAAAATGGCTACCATGCTTCTCACCACAGAAATGCTGCTAAAGAGATTAACAGCCAATGACAAGTTAATTAAGTACAGATCTGTGGTGAAATAACTTTTTTATTAAATACTTTGCAATCACAGGGCCCATTAATATGAAAAACAGATTAGAAAAGCTGTGACATTGGTGGATAGAATAGGGGCAGAGGATGCTGTTCTTTTCCAGCAAGAAAATGGACACTTAGAGAGCTTTACTAACACTATTAATGGTAACTATTGGGACTTGACCCTAGGGCTCCCAAACCCTAGTTCAATTCACCTTCAACTAAACCATATTTCTTTTATAAAAGAAAAAGATAAATCAGACAACCAAGGTAAGGCCATCCTGAATGCATAAGCATTCTGACAATCATAGAAGTAAGATGAGAGTAACCAGTAGAAACATTTTCATTTATGAGACTGGGACCAGAGGTGGACTTCTGTCACACAGTACACTTTCTTCTTGCAAGTGCATTTCTTAACAAGAGTTCAAGCATGGTTCAATTAGGGGTAGAGGAGCTAAAATATAAAACTTTTATGAATCTGTTTCTGTGTCTTATATCAAATTCTTGATCATTCTCACAATTTTAGATCTGATTTATGATGATGTAGGAGAATGCATGTAGATCTATCACTGCTAAAATATATGACCACGTGAAAATGAAGGTGGAGAAAGAACCTGAAATCATTTAAGGAGGTCATTTAAAATTTGAGGGAGTAAAATAGATAAAATGGAGAACAGCAGCAAAATGAAACCCAGCAATGAGGGTCCTGAGTGGCAAATCAGGGCAGAGAAGTAGTTGCTCACAGCTGGAAAATTCAGTGAGTGCTCATTTCAGTGGCCAGTTTTTGAACATGTCAGCTTAATTATGATGCATCACAGTTGACAGCAATGCATATGGAACCAATTACAGTGCATGTTAAAATCAATTACTGCATATTTCAGCTATCCTAAACGCTGTAGCAAGTGATCTGTATATTGCCACAGATTTCAAGTCCACTAATCATTTTTACTATCATGGTTCAACAAGAAACAAAATATACATATTTCATAACTAACTTCTAATGCGAAGCCCTGAAAGAATAGCACAGGCAAAAATCTAAACTTACATCATACCTATTTTGATGAGAATAACAAAAATTAAAATTCTTTGCCATCTACAACTCAGGTTTGTTCAATTTAATCCACTTTAGCTTCCTTACGGATAGTAAAGTCCATACATATCCCAACTGCAATATGCTTGCTATTCTGTTTACCCTGTTTTTGTGACTTTCTTTCCCCTTCAGATTTCTAGCTTATTTTTTTTTCCTTCAAATTCCACAGCTTACTCATTTTCTGTTTACTTTTTTTATACACCGGCAAATAACAAACTTATTGGGAAAAAAATGAGGAGAAGAAGCAGTGGCAATAACTGCAAAAAAAGTGAATGTGTGTGAATATGGCTCTCATAGATTTACATGTTTTCTGGTTGTATTGAAACAGCAATGGCTTGTATGCCTTGGTCAGCTCTAAAACAGGTTTACTATGAAGAAGAGTTATACTCTACAAACTTGGATTTCTACTTTCTGTCAACTGTGCACAGCAGAAAGCAGTTGCAGAAAACCACAGCCTCTGGCCTGTTTGAGGATTTGGAGACTCACATTGGTCCCTTGTGGTAGGAATTTGTCTACACAAATCCTCCTGCTCTGGGATGAGGGGCCAGAGCTCTGAGGTGACTGAACATTCCAAGAAAAGCTATGCACCTAATAAAACTTGGCTCTAGGTGGGTGTGTATCCTGGGAAAGGGATTAGTGGTGTCTGAGTCAGAAAGAGCTGAGTACTCCAAGTCAGGAAAGAGGAAAACAGCCCACGTGGTTTAGTCAAGAGATTGTTGGGCTGGATGTCGGGAACCCTGGCTTCTCTGCTCAGCAGCTTGCACAGCTTGGGCAAGGCACTCAATGTTTTATTGTCCTCCAAACATAGCACAGAGGATGCAGACCAAAGACAGAATCAGGCCTCTGAATCTGCTTCTGGAACCATGGGAAGGAGAGCTGCTTTGTGTTAAAGTTTTGAGGATCAGGGTGGGAACCCATTATCTTTGTTCTGTGGCTGCAAGATGGACCCCACATATTAATAAGTGTCTTTCATTCTTTTTGCATGCATGAATTTATTGAAGTAGTATATATTTTTAACAAGTCCTAAAGATACACACCTCCCCCACTAGAGCTAATAAATTTGTAGGGAACACAAGTATATAAATAATCACATAGATGTTAAGGGATGAAAGATAACCCATTGATTAGGGTTGTATTCTGGATAAAGGAAGAGAATATGGGTTATACGTAACATGTGCCTGGAACCAACCACAAAGAGCATGAAAAAAAAAGGAAAACAGAAGAAATCCACCACCGCACGTTTCCAAGAATTCAATGGTCTCTTAAGTCTATCTTTATCATAATTCCAATGCTTTTTAAGATACCTTGTGCTCCTCTGAATGGGGATCTTAGCTGGGTGGGAAGTGACAATTTGTGAGTTGGAAGACAAGTCCCAGAAAGAGTTTGAGACAAAGGAGTGTCAGGGTCAGGGTCTCAGCAGGAGATAGAATTCATCTTTATGGTTCAAACATAGAGGTTCTGTTGAAGAAGCAGCAGACAGCACTGTGGGCAGAGTGACCCAACAAGTATTGGAAAAAAACCCAGAGACCAAGTACAGTGGGGAGGCCTTACTCCCTTAGAGGACCTGGAGAAAATGATGAAGGGCTGTCAGGTGAGGCTCTAGCCTAGGAAGGAAGGACACATCTTCTGCCAGAACTATGGGCCCAAATCAGGGAGAAAATAAAGGAAAACATACTTCTACCTCTGCCCCCTTGCAACTCTCCTCTCTCTGATTTCTTTCAAGGGAGCCTAGGTGTGAAAGTTCATATAGATCAGCTCTGTGGATACAGAGCAATTTAGAGAAAGGCAAAGGAAAAAAAGCAATATTTATATGGCACATTGAAATAAACAGATAGGGCTAGAAATGACCGGATAAAGGCTATGGCAGCTCTGGACTATGTCCAATTGCCCTGAGGGTTCAGAGACAATTATCTCAATGCATCTGCAAAAAGACTTGGCACTCAAATTTGGAAGCTCTAGAAGGAATTTGCCAGAGTAAAAAGTGTGCAAACAGGGCCCAAGAAGAAAGGCAATTTTTGGATGAACACATGTTATAAGCAAAGGTATAGCATATGGGTACCCCTGGCATGTTTGGGGCAGTCCTATATGATTAGAAAGTCCATTTTCTCCTTGATTTGGGGCCACAATTCTGGCAAAAGATGTATCCTTCCTTCCTAGACTACTTAGGAGATGATCTAGGAAGGCCATGCTAAGGAGTAAGTACTTTATTCTAAAATAATGAAAGGAAGTTAGAGACTTCTAAGAAGGGCACATTCAGTTCACCTCTCTGTCCAGAAGCACATACATGCATCTACTTTTGAATCCAATGGGTTCAGTAACAAGCTTGAAAGTACCTTCTGCTAATAAAATCTCATCAGAAAAACAATCAGTACTTCTATGTAGTAGTTGAGAACATAGGGTTTGATGTCTGAATACTGGGTGTATGACCTTAGTCAAAATACAGACTGTGCCTCAGTTTTGTCATCTGTAAAATAGAGACAGAAATATTACTGACATTATAAGATTGGTCTGAGGAGTAAATAAATTAGTATTGGAAAAGATATTAGTTACTCATAGTTCATCTTCATAAACATGGCATGAATAATAGTTGCATATTAAAAATTGATACTATCATTAACACTTATAAACTTCCTTCAAAGAATGTTGAAAATATACACCTGGAGAGCCCCTATAAGGAGATTTGAGTTACAATAAATTATGATGTGTAAATATATCCTCCAAATTCTTAAAAATAATATCATACAAGGAATCATAGCTGAGCCTGAGGTTCAGGCTTATCAAAATTATCCAGGCAACAGAGCAGAACAAAGACCTTTGAGAGGTTTCCACATGAACTCCATGAAAAAGATAATGACTACATCCTCTCTATTGGTGAATGTACACATATTGTAACTATCTCCAGACCTACAAAGTTTTGGGGGGTGTATCATAATGTTCTAGAGGCAAGCTCTCAAAGTCATAATACAGCTGTTTCTCTAAAGGCACTCAAATCCAGAGCACTAGGCAACTGAGACCAGACCCCAGGTTGCCCATAACCCTCACCATCATAAATCTCTAGTAGCTCTTTCATAGTGTCACTGATACATACTCATTTCAACAAATTGTCCTTTCCATTCAACATGAGTCGCTTGGAATAAATAGCAAGTGCAAATGCCAATATGTGGTCTGATCCTTCAAATAAAATACACAAAATATGCCAGTGTTTTTATGACCCTATGCCAAAAAAACATAAAATCTTTTTTTTTCTGTTTAACTGGTGACAACTGTAGCACTATGGCTGACATTCATTCTTCTAAAATGTCTAACATAAAGGGGTGGGAGGCAGGAAACAACAGAGGAAGAAGAGGTGAGGGAGAAGTGTCTTGCAGTTTATCAGACTGAGTACAGATACCTTATCATATTTGTATTTTCTTTATTTTTCCCTGCTTTATATATGTTTTTCAAATACAGTTTTCTCTATTTTTCCCCTCACCATTCACCTTAACCCACACATCACCACCTCCTATACTCAATCCTACCATCCTTGGCTTTATCCATGTGACCTTTACACATGTTCCTTGATGACGCTTCCCATTTTACCCTGTTACCACCTTCCCCATCCACTCTGGTTACTATAAATCTGTTATTATTTCAAAAGAACATAAAATATAATCTGTGGTTATATTTTGCTTGATTGTTTGGTTGGTTGATTAGGTTCCACTTATAGGTGAGATAATATGATATTTGCTGGCAAGGTTGTGGAAAAACGGAATTTCCACAAGGTTGTGCAAAACTGTAGAAAATCCTCTGGAATTTTCTCAGAAAACTAAAAATGGAACTGCCTTTCCATCCAGCATTTCCACTGCTGGGATTATGCTCTAAGAAACCTGAAACATAAATTCACAACAACCTCTCAACCTCAATGTTCATAGCAGCACAACTTACAATAGCCAAGTGGTGGAAGGAACTTAAGTACCCCTCCATAAATGAGTGGATCAAAAAACTATGGAACATTTACAAAATGGAATACTAACCAGCAAAAAGGAAGAAGGAGCTCCTACTGTTACAGAGCAAGGGTGGGGGCACCTAATGATCCCCCAACCCTGCACCAGGTTCATTATGCTCCCCACCAATGGAAAGACATTTCTCAATGCCAGAGACTAGTGAGAAGGAAAGGAATTATTTATTTACAAGTATACAGGCTTGGAGTAATGATTTAAGGTACCCTTTATGATACTAGAGTTCTTTAGAATACCTGTTCTCTAGAATACCCACAAATGTACACAGTCCTTCCTTCTCCCCTTTGCCCAGTCCAGAGTACAGTATCTTAGGGAAAGAAGTAGAAGTCCGTGATTCAGGCAGACCCTCAGTTCTGACACCATCCGCTGTGTCGCCACCGCGATCTTCACTTAATCCAAAACCATGTGGCCCACCAGCAAGTGTCCTTTCACCCCTTTTCTTCCAAGCAAAGTTTCTCCTGCTTCCTAGGCCGCCTGGCAAAGAGAGCCACCCAAAGCCATGTGGTCCTTTCTCTGTCTCTCAGGCCGAGGGGTCCCCACTCCTCCAAAACCTCGTGGTCCAGAGCCCTTCCTGCAGCATTTCTCCTGCATTCTTCTGAACTGCTAAGAGAGAGCTCGGCATCGCTGCTACATCTTGCTTCCCAGCTTCCTAAGCTGCGTGGCAAAGGGAGCCCCAAAGCCTCATATTCCAGAGTGAGAGAGCAAGAGCTAGAGCGAGAGAGAGAGAGAGAGCCTGTCTCTCAGGCAGAGGGGCCCCCGCTCCTACCCTTCGTGGTCCAGAGAGAGAGAAAGAGAGTTATGGTTGCCGTGCCTGAGTTTAAATACCTGTGCCAATCTTCCTCTGCAGCTTCACTTCCGACTCCTCTTTCAATCGGCTACACCTGCCAGCACTTCCTATTCTTCTAGCTTTATTGGGCTGCCATGTTAACTGTGGGCAGGTATGGCCCCATGGCACAGAGCCAATCATCTCCAAGTTTTCACACAGGTGAGGTGTTCAGGGGGAGTTGCCTCTCAGTTACCTCTTGGGTGGAAGTAACTTCCATCCCCCTGGCTCAAAGCAGCTTTGCAGCTATTTAACATATCTATGAAACCAGTTAAAGCCTATAGATATGCTAAATGGGCATGCCAGGTTATCTGCAAAGCTGCTGCTATACATAACAGCTCTGAATGGCCCTGCTCCAGGAGTCCCACCCCTCAACAGTTCAGACTTGTGGGGGTGAGGACATCTTACATATATTTCTAATATTTCCTGGACACCTTGAGTTCTGGACCCCATTACAAATCCCCATTTGCACGCCCCCCCCTTCCTTTGGCTGCACCCTGTTACACTACCACTCTCAACAGCATGGATTGGTCTGGAAAGCATTATGCTAAGTGAAATAAGCAAGGCAGTGAAAGATAAATATGATATGATCTCATTAATTCTTAACACTTACTCATTGCACAAGAAGACAGCCATTTTCCTGTTGTTATTCTATTTTTTATTGTTGTTCAAATATAGTGGTCTCCATTTTACTCCTACCACTCCACCCCACCATACCAATCCCCACCTTCTACCCTTGATCCTACCCTACTTTGGCTTTGTCCATGTGTCCTTTATGCATGTTCCTTGATGAACCTTCCACATTATCCTATTTTATCACCCACTTCCCTTCTGCTTACTGTCAGTTTGTTCTTTTTTTCAATGTCTCTGGTTATATTTTGCTTGTTTGTTTGTTTTCTTGATTAGGCTCTACTTATAGGTGAAATCATATGGTATTTGTCTTTCACTGCCTGGCTTATTTCACTTAACTTAATGCTCTCCATTTCCATCCATGTTGTTGCAAAGGGTAGGAGCTCCTTTTTTCTGCTACATAGTATCCCATTGTGTAAATGTATCATAGTTCTTTGATTTACTTATTTTGAGTTGCAACTAGGTTGCCTACAACACTTGGCTATTGTAAATTGTGCTTCTATGATATTGGAGTGCATAGGCTCTTTTGAATTGGTGTTTCGGGATTTGTAGGGTATAATCCCACCAGTGGAATTGCTGGGTCAAAAGGCAGTTCCATTTTGTTTTCTGAGGAAATTCCAAAGTCTTCCACAGAGTCTGCACCAGTCTGCATTCCCATCAACAGTGTACTAGGGTTCCCTTTTTTCTACAACCTTGCCAGCACTTGTTTGTTGATTTGGTTATGAAGGCCGTTCTGACCTGTGTTAAGTAGTATCTTATTGTGGTTTTAGTTTGCATCTCTCTGATGGCTAGTGATGATGAGCTTCGTTTCATGTCCCTGGACCCTCTGTATGTCCTCCTTGGAGAAGTGTCTGTTCAGGTTCTTTGCCCATTTTTAATTGTTTGTCTATCTATAATGGAGTTGTGTGAGTTTTTATATATTTTGGAGATCAAACTCTTGTTTGATGTATCATTTGAAAATATAATTTCCCTTAAGGTTGGTCCCTTTTTCATTTTGCTAATGTTTTCTTTAGCGATGCAGAAGCTTTTTATTGTGAAGTCCCATATTTTTATTCTTTCCTATATGTCCCCTGCTCAAGGGAACATGTGAAAATATCCATGTGTCAAATATTTGACATTGTCCAGCCTGTGCTCTCTTTTGGAACTTTTATGGTGTCATGACTTATATTTAAGTCTTTTACCCATCTTGAATTTATTATTGTGTGTGGTGTAAGTTAGGGGCCGAGATCATTTTTTGGCATGTTGCTGTCCAGATCTCGGAATCCCATTTGTTGAGGAGGCTATTTTTGCTCCATTTTATGCTTCTGCTCCCTCTGTTGAATATTAGTTGACCATACAGACTTGGGTTTATTTCTGGGCTCTCTATTCTGTTCCATTGATTAATGTGTCTGTTCTTATGCCAGTACCAGGATGTTTTGATTACTGTGGCCTTGTAATATAGTTTGATATCAGGTATTGTGATCCCTCCTACATTGTCCTTCTTTCTCACAATTGTTGTGGCTACTCAGGGTCATTTATAGTTCCATATAAAATTTTCAAATGTTTGTTCTATACCTGTGAAATATATCATTGGTACTTTAATAGGGATTGCATTGAATCTATAAATTGCTTTGGGTAGTATGGACATTTTGATTATGTTAATTCTTCCAATCCATGAACATGATGTAAGCTTCCAATTTTTAGTGTCTTCCTTGATTTCTTTCTTCAGTGTTGTGTAGTTTTCTGAATATAGGTCTTTTCTCTCCTTGGTTAGGTTTATTCCTAAGTACTTTAGTTTTCCTGTTGTTATACTAAATAGGATTTCTTTCCTGATTTCTGCTTCTGATAAATTGTTGGTGTACAAAAATGTCTTTGATTTTTTTATTGTATTTATTTATTTTTAGAGAGAGGGAAAGGGAAGGAGAAAGAGAGGGAGAGAAACATCAACGTGTGGTTGCTTCTCACCCTCCACCTACTGGGGACCTGGCCTACAACCCAGACATGTGCCCTGACAGGGAGTTGAACTGGCAACCTTTAGGTTCATGAGTTGGCACTCAATCTCTGTGCCACACCAGCCAGGGCTGTCTTTGATTTCTCAATATTGACTTTGTATCTCACTGTTTTGCTAAATTCACTTATTAGTTCACTTAGTTTTTTGGGTGGAGTCTACAGGATTTTCTATGTACGCTATGATGTCATCTGCCAAAAAGGAACATGTTGCTTCCTCCTTTCCAATTTGCATGCCTTTATTTCTTCTTGTATGTTCCCTGTGGCTAGGTCTTCCAATACTATGTTGAATAGGAGTGGTGAAAGTGGACATCCTTGTCTTGTTCCTGATATTAGTGGAAAAGCTTGTAGTTTTGCTCACTGAGTATGATGTTGGCTGTGGTTTTGTCATATATGGCCTTTATTATATTGAGGTATGCTCCCTCTACTCCTACTTTGCTGAGTGCTTTTTTCATAAATGAGTGCTGTATCTTATCAAATGATTTTTTCTGTATCTATTGATATGATTATGTGATTTTTGTTTATCTTTTAATTTTTGTGATGTATCGCATCTATGGAAATGTGAATATTTTACCATCCTTGCATCCCTGGGATCAATCCTACTTGAACATGGTGTATGATGTTTTCAATGTATTGGTGGATGCAGTTTGCCATTATTTTGTTGAGGATTGTATTGTCTATGTTCATCAATGATATTGGACTGTAGTTTTCTTTCTTTGTTGTGTCTATTAGTTTTTGGAATTAGTATGATGCTAGCTTCATAAAAGAGATTGGGAGTCTCCCCTCTTCTTATATGTTTTGGAATACTCTGAGACAGATAGAGGTTAGCTCTTCCTCAAATGTTTTGTACAATTCTCTTGTGTAACAGTCCAGTCAAGGGCTTTTGTGTGCCAGGAGTTTTTTGTTTACTGCTTCAATTTCACCACATGTTATCAGTCTGTTTAGGTTTTCTGCTTCTTTTAAATTCAGTTTTGGGAGGTTATATTTGTCTAGAAATTTGTCCATTTCACCCAGGCTTTCAAATTTCTTGACATATTGCTCTTCTTTGTAATTTCTTACAATCCTTTTTATTTATGTGGTATTGGTAGTAATCTCTCCTCTTTCATTTCTTATTTTGTTTATTTGGGTCCTCTCTTTTTTTCTTGATGAGTCTACTTAAAGGCATGTCGATTTTTTTTTTTATCTATTCAAGGAACTAGCTCCTGGAGTTACTGATCCTTAGAATTGTGCTTTTAGTATCTATGTCATTTAATTCTTTTCTGATCTTGGTTATTTTCTTCCTCTTATTCACTCTGGGTTTTGTTTGTTTTTGTTTCTCCAGTTCTTGAAGATTTAGGGTTAGGCTGTTTATATAAAATATTTCTTTTTTCTTTTTTTGCTATTGTTAGATTGTTCTTTTTTCCAGCTTTCACTGTTTATTTTTTTAATTTTAATTACTTTATTGTTCAATTACAGTTGTCTGCATCCTCTTTCCTCTCCTCCCCCCACACCCTCCAAATGTTAGATTGTTCTTAATTTCAATGTCTCTGGTTATAGTTTGCTTGTTTTTTTTCTCTTAGTGATTATGTTCCAGTTAAAGGTGAGGTCATATGGCATTTGTCCCTCACCACCTTGCTTATTTCGCTTAGCATAATGCTCTTCAGTTCCATCCATGCTCTCACAAAGGGTATAAGCTCCTTCTTTTTCTCTGCTGTGTAGAATTCCATTGTGTAAAGGTACCATAGTTTCCCTCTTTTTTTTTACTTTATTGTTGTTCAATTACAGTTGTCTGCATACTCTCCCCTCCCCTCCCCCTCCAATCCCACCTCCCTTCCCTGCCTCCCTCCCTGCCTTGGTTCTGTCCATGTGCCCTCTACAGTAGTTCCTGAAAACTCTTCTACCCATTGTCCCCACCCTCCTCCCCCTGGCTATTGTTAGATTGTTCTTAATTTCAATGTCTCTGGTTATAGTTTGCTTGCTTTTTTCTCTTGCTGATTATGTTCCAGTTAAAGGTGAGATCATATGGTATTTGTCCCTCACCGCCTGGCTTACTTCACTTAGCATAATGCTCTCCAGTTCCATCCATGCTGTTTCAAAGGGTATAAGCTCCTCTCCTTCTTCCTCTCTGCTGTGTAGAATTCCATTGTGTAAATGTATCATAGTTTCTTGATCCACTCATTTGTAGATGGGCATTTAAGTTGTTTCCAGCACTTGGCTATTGTGAATTGTGCTGCTATGAACATTGGAGTGCATAGTTCCTTTTGAATTTGTTTTTCAGGGTTCTTAGGGTATAATCCCAGTAGTGGAATTGCTGGGTCAAAAGGCAGTTCCATTTTTAGTTTTCTGAGGAAATTGCATACTGTTTTACACAGTGGCTGAGGAAACAAAGCTGTCGTTGTTTGCAGATGACATGATAGTGTACATAGAAAATCCTATAGACTCTGCCCAAAAACTACTCGACCTAATAATTGAATTTGGCAAAGCAGCGGGATATAAAGTCAACATCCAGAAATCAAAGGCATTTTTGTATACCAACAGTGAAACAGCATAAACAGAAATCAGGAAAAAAAATCCCATTTGATATAGCAAAACAAAAAACAAACAAACAAACAAAAATCCCTGGGAATAAACTTAACCAAGGAGGTAAAAGACCTGTACTTAGAAAACTACACAACACTGAAGAAAGAAATCATGGAAGACACAAACAAATGGAAGCATATATCATGCTCATGGATTAGAAGAATCAACATTATCAAAATGTCCATATTACCCAAAGCAATTTATAGATTCATTGTAATCCCTATCAAAGTTTCTTGATCCACTCATTTGCTGATGGGCACTTAGGTTGCTTTCAGCACTTGGTTATTGTAGATTGTGCTGCTATGAACATTGGGGTGCATAGGTTCTTTTGGATTGGTGTTTCAGGGCTCTTAGTGTATAATCCCAGCAGTGGAATCATAAACAAATAAACAAGTGTTGGAGAGGATGCGGAGAAAAGGGAACCCTAGTGCACTGTTGGTGGTAATGCAGACTGGTGCAGCC
>PVJI01027600.1:0-17474 GCA_004026765.1 Micronycteris hirsuta
TTGCTGCTTCTAAGATTCTCTCCTTATTTTTAATCTTGGGTAATGTTATTATGATGTGTCTTGGTGTGTTTCTCTTTGGGTCCAACATCTTTGGGACTCTCTGAGCTTCCTGGACTTCCTGAAAATCCATTTCCTTCACCAGCTTGGGGAAGTTCTCCTTCATTATTTGTTCCAATAAGTTTTCAATCCCTTGGTCTTCCTTTTCTCCTTCTGGCACCCCTATGACTCGGATGTTGGGACGTTTAAAGATGTCCTGGAGGTTTCTATGCCTCTCCTCAGTTTTTTTGAATTCTTGTTTCTTCATTCTTTTCTGGTTGGATATTTTTTTTCTTTCTGCTGGTCCACTCCGTTGATATGAGTCCCAGTTTCCTTCTCATCCCGATTGGTTCCCTGCAGATTTCCCCTCATTTCCTTTATATTATCCTTCATTTGTTCAAGTAATTATGACAATCTTTATTTGAATCCTGTGAGTATCCTGATTACCAGTGCTTTGAACTGTGCATCTGATAGGTAGGCTATCTCTTCATCACTTAGTTGTATATTTTCTGGAGCTTTTTTTTTTTTTTATAAAGAATCTTTTTTTTATTTTTTAAGGATTGTATTTATTTATTTTTTATAGAGAGGAGAAAGGAGGGAGAAAGAGGGAGAAACAGCAATGTATGGTTGCCTCTCACATGGCCCTCACTGGTGACCTGGCCTGCAACCCAGGCATGTGCCCTGACTTGGAAGTGAACCGGGACCCTTTGGTTGCCAGCCTGTGCTCAATCCACTGACCTACACCAGCCAGGGCTGGAGCTTTGATGTGTTCTTTCATTTGGGCCATTTCTTTTTCTCACCTGTTACTTTAAGGGGTGGAGCCTTAGGTGTTCACCAGGGTGGGGTAACCCATGTCTTTGTGTTGTGACACTGTGGAGGCAGGGCATGAGAGAACAATGGTGCTTGCTCTGTTCTCTGCACTTCCCCAGATACCCACAAGCAAGTTGGGCCCTTCTTTGCTGGCTCCGGGGTGAGTGGATGGGCCTGCACAATTCCAAGTCCCTGTGGGTCTTCCCAATGAGCTCTCTTGTGAGGCCAGGAATTCCTCCCACTGCTGCCTCAACCCCCACAGGTGTATTCAATTGGTGGTTTGAGGCTTTGTTTACCTGTGTTGGTGGGCCGCGTGGTCTGTTCCGCTCCCCAGCTTTTCCTCCCCATTTATCTGCACGAGAATGAGGGACCGTCCAGTCCACCAGTCTCACCCCTAATTTCGCTGAGTGCACCGGCCGTATTTTGGTCAGTTGCACCTGCCACGGGCCTCTCCAGGCAGCTGGAGCATTGCCGGTACCTCTCCACAAACTGCATCTTGCCGAGTGCTCTCCACCCAGCTCCACCCCTCTTACCGGTCTGGATGAACTTGTCTTCTTTAACTCCTTGGTTGTCGGACTTCCACTCAGTTCAGTTTTCTGTCAGATCTGGCTGTTTTTGTTTTTTAAATTGTTGTTTTTCCCCTTTTGGTTGTGTGAGGAGGCATAGTGTGTCTACCTAGGCCTCCATCTTGGCCAGAAGTCCCCCGTTTTTTTTCAATTTTATTTTTTTTCCCATATTTGAAAATTTTTGTTTCTAATGGCATTAATATCATTACCGGTAATAATGTATAATTACTGAAAAAAATACAAGGAATTCAAAGTTTTTGAACTTTA
This sequence comes from Micronycteris hirsuta, assembly GCA_004026765.1. Lineage (NCBI taxonomy): Eukaryota > Metazoa > Chordata > Mammalia > Chiroptera > Phyllostomidae > Micronycteris > Micronycteris hirsuta. The sequence goes on from PVJI01027600.1 coordinate 1,680, forward strand.
AATATCTCATCGTTTTACTACAGTTTCTCTATGTGATTTGTCTAACAACTCTTGTACACTATTAAGTTGATTTGCATTATTTTTATTTAATTTTAATGTAGTTCATGTATAGACATATGTATTTGTGTATATTTATTTTATATACATGGATATAAAATATATAGACATTTGTAGGTTCCAAATTTAAATCTAAAATGTAAGTTAAAATTATAATGAAGCCTTATTTTATATACCCATTTTCCTATACTTATACCCATCTATACTTATCTTCATAAGTAACCTTTTTTAAAAATGTTTTTGTATCTACATATTTTTTCGAATTGTAGGTTACTTTAGTGTACTAAATACATTTTCCTAAAACTTGATGTTTTTTACTTACATATCCTAAAGCAGTTGGCCCCAACCTTTTTGGCACCAGAGACCAGTTTCATGGAAGACAATTTTTCCATGGACCAGGGTTGGGGGAAATGGTTTCCAGATGATTCAAGAGCATTACATTCAAGCTCATTTCCTGCTGTGTTGCCTGGTTTTTAACAGGCCTGGACCAGTGGTTCATGGCCAGGAGGTTGGGGACCCCTGGCCTAAAGTATCTACATAATAGTAACTAGAGATGTTTCTTATTTCTTTTTGCAGTTACAAAAAAAGAAAGAAACAAAGAGAAAGATAGGAAGGAAGGGAGGGAAAGAGGGAGGGAAGAAATAAGGATGGAGAAAAGGAAAGAAACGAGAAGGAAAGAAAAGAAAAAAAGGAAAGGAAAGGAAAAAGAAAAACTCTATTGCTTATATGTTTCCTAGTATACTCAATTAGTCCCTTATTGATGAATTTTTTGGTTGCTTTTACTGTTTTTCTATAACAACTAGTTATTCCAGCAAATTTTTAAAAATATTTATTTATTTTTAGAGAGAGGGGAAGGGAAGGAGAAAGAGGGAGAGAAACGTCAATATGTGTCTGCCTTCTACATGGTCCCCACTGGGGACTTGGCTCGGAACCCAGGTATATACCCTGACTGGGAATCGGACTGGCAACCCTTTGGTTCGAAGCCCACACTCAATCCACTGAGCTACACCAGCCAGGGCTATTCCGGCAATTTTAGTCATAAGTTTCTTGACTGAAAGTTCATACAGTTGTTTGTAAAGGCATTGTATCAATGAGGTTATCTCTAGCAGGTTTATCTAGATAGTGTATTTTACCATGTATTGATGACTACTTTGTTTTTGTATTTATATGGTAAGTATAGCTGATGGATGAGTAATATAGAAATAAAAGCTTCAGAATTGGTGGAACATTTTTCTTTAATGTGATCAGATTTCCATAAATGAACGCTAAAAGGGCATTTTCTCATTTTCATTTTCCTAAAGCAGAGGGAATAAATGTTAGGGAAGAAAACTTTTTCCTTGATACTGACAATGTTTCCATTTCTTATGAAAGAACAAAAGGATATTACAACTCAACAGATTCTTCCCTTCTTAAAGAAAGTTTAGATAAGGTGTTTTCTGTAACAATGGATAACCAAATCCTAAGGAAGTTCTTTCTTCTTGAGATGAAGTTTTGCATTAATGGGTTTGCAAACTGATGCTCTGATTCAGCCAGATTCAGCCTATAAACATAGTTTGTATTGCTAAATCTCTTTGCCTTTTGTTAGAAACATTTGCTTCATTTGGTCACAGTCCTTGACCTTCCCCATTGCTTGCATTCCTTTTGCCTCAACTTATTTATTGTAAGTGTATGGCCTGAAAAGGCATTTCATTTTATAAGGTATGCATGAAAGAATTAATGTCTTTGTTTTTGCCCTGAAAGTATATACTTACAAGATTAAAAATTTAGGTTCTACTTTTCAAAACTTGGTCCGACTTATTAAATAGGACTCAATGGTAGAACTTAACAAATAATTGGCATAGTTGTTCATAGAATTAGATCCTGAGGGTGATTATCGTTAAGCATAACGTATACACAACTAGAAAATCTTCTGATTATTTGGTTATTGGGATAAATTGGAAATTTACTTATTAGTCAAATGTTATTTGTGAAATTTATTTTTATAATAATGGCTGACGTATAATAATTTTATGTTAGCCACCTTCCTAAGAGTTTTGCCAAAAATATCATTTAATTCTTTTAACAATCCTATGAGGTACTACTGTATTCCTTATTTTATAGATGAGGAGTATAAAGTATAGAAATCCTAATTAACTAAGTCAACACAGTTACATATTAATAGAACTTGAACTCAGGCATACTTGATCCAGACTGCACACTCTTAGCACATCACTTATGGTACTGCTTCATTTATTTCACAGTCTCGAGTTGAAACAACTCTGGTCAATTTTCCAAACATGCCAGTTTTTCTCTTTTTATAGCTCTGCTTGTGAAAACATTGCTATAGCAACTGAGATATGTGATAGGAGAAACCTCACAGATACAACCCTGTTAACCCTTCCTTTTGTTCACTGTGCTAACATTCAAACAGTATTTCAACTCAGAACACATAAGTGTTAGCAAGATGAGAGAAAAAGAATTATTGCTACACTTTCAGGAATTTGGTTATTTTACAAAAGCTTCTTACAAGAAGCAGATTTTATTATGGCTCTGCTCAGAATGCTTTTAAGGATCTCTAATCCTTGGTACACACCCTTCCTTCCCAACATGAGCCCTCTGTCTGGGAAAACCTGGTGGCTGATTTCCCTTTGGACTCACCTTTCTCCCTATATCTCTGCCATCTACCAAAGAGTGCCTCAACCTGGAGGCTTTTTCCTCACTCATCCTTTTACCTCACTGATGTGCTTATTGATATCTAAAACCATTTTTAATTATTTGTATTGAGGTAAAATTGGTATGTAACATTATTTTAATTTCAGGTATACAACATAATAGTGCAGTCTTTGTACACACTACAATGTGAGTACCACGTTAAGTCTAGTTACCATCAGAACCATTTTTTGAAATTCCGAAAAAGTCTAAACTTTATTCTTCTCAAGCCTGTATTATTTTTCCTCTTCAAAATAGGAGGGAACATATATATGTTTAAAATTTAATTATTTTGTATGCTATAAATGCGTTTCTTATGTTTTTATTTAACTACTCTATACATGAATATTACATCTCTGCAAATAGATTGTAGGCATCTTCAGATGATTAGATATTTTTATGCTTATTTTTCTCTTCTCCTTACACCATGACTAGTGTAGTTACTATAATGAAGATGTATTTACTAAAACATTAATTTTAATTGCAAGAAAGATTGCTTTCTGTGAGTTGAATTAATTTCATGGCCATGCCATATGTGGGGCTGATATAAAATCATGGCCACAAGTGTGTGATTTGTTTTTCTAAAGGTGTATGTATGCACATGGAATTATTTGGTTATTATTTTCATATACTACATATAATTCCTTGTTATACATGTATAATATATATATAAAGACACACACACTCCTTTAAAAAGGGTATATTTGCATATATCTACCATACAATGTCTGTATTTGTGCATGTGCACACAGACACATGTATTCAAAGAGTTGTACAACAGAATAATGGATTATGCCAGAACAAAGTCCTGGTAACTAAAAAAAAAAAAAGAGAGAGAGAGAGAGAGGTTTTATAACCCCTTGTGTTGGCTATCTGAAAGAACAGCCTCTTTCCACTCATAGCTGCATTGATAATTAAATTGAATGGGTTCAATTTTAGCTGAACATTAATGGCATAATTGCATTGCTGTAAGTAATTAAAACTGTAACCTACTTACCTGACAGATGGTTTGGTTGAAAGTTTCAACTGCAAACATACAATTTCTGTAAGTGGATTCTAGAGAATAGAATCATTCACTCATATTTTGATTACCTGGGAAATAATTCCATAGAATTTTATCCCAGTTAACTCTGCTATAGGAGGTAGTGGAATAAACCTTCTCAGCCAGTAAGACTCTGCAGATAATCATTTCTCTGCATAAATCGATCTTACCTATTTTGATGACTTCACTTATTATGATGGCTCAAGAATTACTTTAGCATAATACTAAACTTGAATTTTAGAACTTAGTCTAAGGGAAATGTTTTTAGTTAAAGGAACAAGCATTTTATTTCACATTATAAACACTCCTTTGACTCAAGTATTCTTCCAAACTTGTTTATAAAAATGGTGTATGGATTAAAGGAAAGTTAGGCCTGCATTGTATTAATGAAATATTCCAGTCTCTGGAATCTATTCATCATTGCACATGGTAGCAAATTTGCAACATATTATGAAAGATGTCGTTCTACTCCATCATAGTGTTATTTTACAAAAACTCTAGATTATTTTTGAGTAGGAGATTTATTATCATTGAGAACAAATACTTACATTAAAGTATAGGAAAGCTTATAATTACTTTATTTGGTTTGTTGGTAGGGACTCATAGTAATAGTACCAATGTAAACTTTTCTCCCTTCCCTTCCCCCTTCCCACTCTCCTGTTTCTACATGTTTTTCTTCCTCCCTTCTTTCTTTCCTTCCTTCTCTCTTCCAGTTTTTGATTTACTTTAATGTACTACATCAGTATAAATGCTAAGAAACAAATCACATCTTTCCCTAGAGGTTTCCAGATGTGTCACAAAATTTGAAGTGTGTGAGAGTGGATCTGAAACAAAGAGAAGCCCATAGCAGGCACGTGGTCAAGTTAAGCACAAAGATTACAGGATTCTCCTCAAGGCCATTTCACATTTTTATCCAGAGAAATAGTCTCTATACCTGGACCCAGTTTTTAAAAATTTAGTAAAATTTTCTTCTCATTGTTGGTTACATCTTTTAAGATCTATTAGAAAAAAATTGAATAACTACTGATTTTTAGTCATCACCAGGAACATCAAGTTCAAAATAATCTATCAAAAAATAGAATGATATTTTAAAAAATATGTTTCTATCTTAGTAATCTTACTGTGTCTGGGTCCTTTATAACTACCTCAATTTCTGTATAGGCAAAACCTGTGGCATTTTATTCTATTTGGCCAGACTTATAGGTATGGATGAAATGTATAAGGTCTATTTTCATGTGATTGTCATATGAAGCATTTGGAAATAAAAGCCTAGATGATATCACCAAGAGCTTCAGAAAACCTAGTTCATTCTTCCCAAAGTATTTCAAACATCAGTTTTGGAATACCTACAGTAGTGCTAAGAATTTCTAATACAACCTACTTGAATTAGGCACAAAATAACTAAATTAAAACTTTTTTGTTTTATTTGACAAGTTGCGTAACAATCCCATGTAACTGGGTAATAACTCTTTCTTCAGGAGTGATTTGAGTAATGGGGAATCATTCACATCTAACATTCTGTTGAGGGTACAAAATATGTGTCAATTGTCATTGCTATAGTAAAGCATCTCAGTTAAGTCCAAGACCAGTAATTCAAGCATACCTTTGTGATAAATTATATTGGCATCTGAAAGATCTCCAGTCAACTATTTATTATTGCAATTCTACATGGACTGTTAAAGTAGTCTCTGACAGGCACACATAATACATATGCATATGTTCTTTTTCTGGAAACACCAATCTGTTGACTGCCTGTCAGGATTTGCAGTCTTCTTTCCTGAGCAGTTCCACTGTTTTAACTGTATATATTTACTTAAATATTAGCCCCTCTAAAGTTTTACTCCCAAATGTTAAGGTGAAAAATATCAGCATGTTAGTATTTATTCACTGTTGTAAATAATCGTGCTATATTTAATATTAGGGAAAATAGAAAGTTTTCTTTGACTCCTTTATTCATGACTGGAATTGGATATACAACACTAGCTACTCTACTTTTCTCCAAACATGATTTGTAACAAATGTAAGTAAATTTAATGGAATATTATTCAATCTCATGATTACTTAACATCCATCATAAAAATGTCTTTTTTGAGTACCTACTATGTGAAAACCACTGGTATCTTACTGAGTAAAGTGAAGGTCAAGGCTTGGACTATTGCTTTTAGAAGAATTATATACTTCATTTGAAACCACCTCATCAAAATTCTATCCCCATATGAAGTTCACATATTTATACATGACTACTTGATAATTTGTGCTTTAAATATGTGGCATTTGAAATCTATGGTGTACCCACAGGATATGATGTATTGTTAAGAGGGCAATATTTTCTTATTATTCCCCACATTTACTGGTCCATTTAAGTAATACTTACTGAATACCCACTGTATGCCAGGAATATATCCAGATTCCAAGAATAAAATGGGAACAAGACAGGCAAGGTTACTGCCATAATAAAACTTATCTTCCAGTGAAGAATACAGGCACCAAATGTAGGCAAACATGGGCTTAAGATACAAAATAATGAAGTAGGAGTTCTGTGAGCCATCTGAATGGTAATAAAACTGTGCTTTCATAGAGTTTGGTAAGATGAGTGACATATGTAAACATGTATTAGTACTAAAGTCTGTGGCCAACTATGTATAAGAAGTTTGGAAAAGTTGCCTGATCTGACAGGGCAAAGTAAAATGTATCTCTGACTTAATTAGAAAATGCCTAATGGTAAACATATATAGGGGCAAAAGTAGGTTTACAGTTCTGAGTATGGAATACAACAGTTTATTTTTATATTATTTATTAATTATTTTATTAACTGTAAACCTACTTTTGCCCCATCCTGTATTTTGCCCAAATGCTAAAAGTAATGATGAGAAATAAGGTGGATATTGGGGAAGATAGTTTGATAGAGATGGAAAAACTGGATAGGGAGTTTGAAAATTGTTTTCAGACAGTGTTGATTTGTGTCACAAAGGAAAAGAGAAAAGCAAAACACAATCTTGTCTGAGGAACAAATGGATCAAGAAAATGATGGGACATGTAAGGACATTCATTTTCCGTGTGCAATTTTTCTCCAATGACGTAAAAACCTAATCTCTCTTTTTCAGAAATGACTAGATAGGTAATCCTGTGATTCTTTCCCTAAAAGAACACTCCTCCAGGTGACAGAAATAAACATCTCTAAAGAAATTTTAATGTCTATAATACTTTATTTGAAAGTTGGGAGAAATGAACATAAATTAACTTACATATAATAAACCTATTTATAGTGAAAGTTGCCCTAGATATCTTGTTACAGAGATGTTTTTGAATTCTGATCAATAAATTATTTAAAATTGTTTAAATGTCAGCATAATACTCAGAAATGGGATGGAGGAATATTTTAACAGGTAAATTACAAGGGGCCTGTGCAAGGAAATCACCATAGGTACTATGGTGGAAATCACCATAGATACAGAAAGACAGTTCTCTTTAACAGGCAAGTTTGTTGTTCAAATTGAAATGGCAGCAGTAGGGTCAGAATAGTAGGGTCAGCTGTAGGGTATTTGATATATATTCATAGTGTGACCATGGGGGATCCCAAATTTAAAAAACCAGGCTAAAAAGGCCCTCTTCATTAGAAAAGCCTGTCTATAATAAAGGTAGTAGGGCTCCAAATACCCCATCAGTGGTCAGAGAGATTTTCATTCCTCAGAGAGAAACCAGCAAGACAATCTCAGGGGCTTTGTTCAACATTTAGCCCTCAGGACAGGGGTCCAGGTGTAAAACCTGGACTACAAGTAGAAAACTATTAACAAAACTAGATTACATGCAATTGTGGGTGCCCAAAGTGGCAGTGGTTTTTAAATACCAAATAAAGTTGCCAATTAAACTGAAATACGTAGCAAATTATTGAGATTTGGATTCAAATTTTGGATTAGTTCAACCTTTGACTCTAATTTTTAGAATGTGTAGCTAAAGTGTGTTAAATACATGTCTATACTTTTAGGTAAGGATTGGTCCTAAAAAGTCATCATAGCATATTCATTCCACATATTCTATTCAGCAACTTTAATCTGTTACACAATATTTTTGATGATAAAGATGCAGATATTTAATAACTTGATCTCTATAGACTATCAGCCGATACATAATAAAAAAGAAAAGTCTATTGTTTTGTGCAAAACCCATTTTTGTTTGTGTGTCCTAGCTCAGGTTGCTATAACAAAATACCGTAGACTGGATGACTAAACAATAGACATTTATTTCTCACAGTTCTGGAAGCTGAGAAATCCAAGATTAAGGTGTTTTTAGATTCAGTTCTTGGTGAGGATCCTTTTCCTGGCTTGCTGATGTCTGCGTTCTTGCTGTATCCTCACATGACACAGAGAGAAAGCTCTGATGTTTTGTTTGTCTTCTTATAAGGGCACTAATCTCTTCATGGGGGTTCCACCCTTAGGACCTTATCTAAACCTGATTATCTCCCAAAGGCCCCATGTTCTATTACTATCACATTGCAGGTTAGGGCATCAAAATATAAATTTGGAAGGGATGAAAACATCGAATCTATATTACTAGAAACCCACCTGGTAGACAAAGGCATTATATATCATAAAAATTCAGTACAAAAGGACCAACTCAATGTATAGATAGAAAAAAACTACTCCATTTACTAAATATCATCATATTTTATTTCAAAAGCAAGATCTGGCTTGCTTTAGTTTATTAGCTCTGCATTTTGAGAGAGATGATTTCTACATCTAATGTAACATGACACGGTACCTAATATGTTGCTTGGAACCCAGTTGGAGCTCTGTAAAATGCCTGAATAGGTATAACTTTTATATTCTTTGATTTTCTAGAAAATATGCATCTATGAACATAATAGATTCTGGGTAATCTCATAGCATTTTTACAGCTTCAAATACTTAGGAAGAAAATCAAAGGAAGTATTTTCTGGGAGAAGTCCCTCTAAGGAATACAGGATTGAGCAAAAGTAGGTTTACAGTTGTGAGTATACGATACAGGGTTTATTCTTGTATTATTATTTATTATTAATTGTATTATTCATTTGTACTACAACTGTAAACCTACTTTTTCCCCACCCTGTATTCTCTCTCCTGGAAATATTAATAATCTCTATCTGAGACAGGATTGGCTCATGATTTTGCGTAGGGGAAAAAAAAGAATACTGGGATTCTTTTCCTACCAAGAAGAGTTTATAGAGTAAAAGGCAATGCTGTCACTTTTTTGAATTCTCTGATCCAATATACAATGTGCATTTGGTTTTTTTTTTTGTTTTGTTTTGTTTTGTTTTTAAGTAATTCACATTAGATTTAGGATGAAAACAATTACAGTCTTAAAAATATGTTACAGGAATACACTGGAAGGTGAGATTATGTAATAAAAGATCAAAGAAGTGAATTCCCCTCTCCCAATTCTGAAAAAGGGGAAAATGCTTTAAACGTACCCTTTAATTATGCTGAAGGTACCCAAGTGTTCAGGTTTGCCTGGCACAGAATGAAAAAGTGTGTTTTTGTAAACAGCCATGGCTAGATCAATTGTAAATTGTAGCAGCAAGTCTTTATAATAAACACCAGCAAAATCTTAGTGGCTGAGAAATCCATGATTACAGTACTTATGATAAAGTTTGTGAATGGCTCATTTTGTTGGAGCATGTGAAGGGGCATTTGACCAAAAGTGATAAGGTCAGGTAAGAGTTGTTTTGGTGTAGGTAGGTATTTGGTGAAACTAATAGGACAAATTTAATATCAACTATAGCAGGTACATAATCCTAATGGGCGATTCAAATGTCCATGAAAATGAAATAGAATGTGGTTTCTTCTCTAGAAGGAATCACTATGTGTTTATACAATAAAGATATTTTATTGCTGATTGTTATGGAGAACACTACTTTCTTAAATTGCCAGGGTGAAAGTGTTTGAGTTCCAGAAATATCAATTTCCCTTCTTCTGCTTGTTCTGGACACTGCCATCTTCTACTTGTCTTTATCATAGTTTATATTACCATTATCTTTGTCCACATTTTACTAAAGGCTATTTTTAAAATCATTTTTACTTACATTATTTAATATAATTGTGAATTAACAATTCTGTGAAGAAGCAGAGTGGTGAATATTGTTATTGATATTTTGTATTGAATAAATCAGAAGCCCAGATAATCTAAAAAGCATATTTTTATTCAGAAAGCTAATATGTCTTGAGCCTTGATTTTAGCTCAAATCATGTGACTCAATTGTCTTTGTCCTTTATCTTACATTATAATGTCTCGATTCCCCTTCATTTCATAGATGTGAATCATATAAATTTGGAGATAGTAAGCAGTATGGAAAATAGACCAAATTTATTTTCTGAAATTTGGTTCCAGGCACCATAGTATATACCACTCATCAAAATAATTGGACTTTTATTATTTTTAGCTGTCAATCTCAAAGCAACTTAGTTGGAACAAATGTAAGAAAGGAGAGAAAAGGTTTGTGATTTCATCAAATTTAATTCTTTGCTGGGCAGGGATTATTGCATTTACCATCCACATTGCATTTTTATTCCCCTCCTGAATTTTTGTCTAATATGTTTTATGATATTACTGTAGAATTGAAATCTAAAGAAATTATCAGAAGACTACTTGTAAAAAATCAGCTTTGGAGGGGACTCTGATACATCATCTGAAAACCGTATTTTAATTATCTGCTTTTAAATGAAACTGAGTTCCTCATTGTAAGAAGATCTAGAAATATTAGCTAATGTGGTTAATATTCACAATGCATACTCCAATCAGCTTAAAAATTATAGACATTCAGAATTAACTGCACATACATAGTCAATATATTATATCTAATTGAGTTAAATGCCAAAACGAGTTTAGCTTGTTCTGCAATGTTGAAAATGTTTGTAATTTATTTTGAAGTGAATTATTCTTTACAGTGGACAAATTTATGAGAAACTAGATTTTTCTTAACTATATGGGACTTCTATTTGTTCAGAGTTATTTAGTTAAGTAAGCTACAAGAGCTTAAGTTGTACTGACCACTGGGTGGTATTGGTAGTCCTATACATTAAATTGGTTATTTTACCAATAGTATGCATTTCATTGAGATTGTTTAGTCCTGTTGTATTCATTTGGCCCTCACTTGATTATTCTTATTTTCTTCCATCCCTGCTGCTGTTGATGCTCCTCCTCTTCCTCCTCTTTACTCTATATTGCCCTTTCCTTCCCCCTTCTCCCCTCCCTTCGCCTGTTTCCTGCTCCCTCTCTTTCTCTCTCTCTCCCCCACTCCCCTTTTGTTTTCAAAATAGAGGCTTTTAAGATATGAAGTGACTGACCATGCATTGTGATTTTGCTAAAGTTTATTACTTTAGTGATCATTTTTTAACTTTTCTGATTGCAATATTGCCCTATAAAACTAGAAAAATTAGATAATTGCATAGGTCTCCCTCTTGAGAAAATATAAATATCTATTAATATCTACCTTATATCATTTACAGTCATTGTCCTTAAAATATTGAGGTGAAGCAAACTCATTTTTAAGCTGTTTACAAAATAATTATTAGCATTATATTATGAAAGGTTGATTCATTCATGTAAAAAATCTTATGAGCTTCTCTAATGCTCAAAGAACAGTGGGGAATATAATAAGGAACTTAAAAATGAATGGTTCCAAATTCATGAACTTAAATTCATTATTCCAGGAAGGGCTTCTTCAATTTGAAAAAGAAATGCAAACATGGAAAAAGACCAGATTTGCCCACGAAGATATTGAGATAGATAATGGGGCTTAATATATGATATGACCTAGAGAATAAAATGTACAGCATTTTAAATTTCACTGAGAATATTTCCTGAATAAATGAGTAATTTTAATCAGAAAAATATCACTCCATGAATTTTGAGATATTAAACTCAATTTTCAAGAAATACCATGAAATTTCTTTTTAAAAAATGTTTAAGGTTATGGCTAATATATTAAAAATTATTTAGTTTAAAAAATATTTAAGTAACACTACATTGGGATATAAGAAAGATGTATAAAATACATTTTTATGACCATGAACAGTTTTGATCCCACTCAAAAATACAGAAAATGAAGAAAAATATAAAGTAATTTACAGGTGAGTTTCAGTAAGTATGGTGAAGCAAATTTATCTTTCATTCTTATGATAAAGTGAGAAGATTCCTCAGGCTTGAGCTCTATATCCAGGTTTGAACACAAGCTTGCTCACTTATAAAATATGGCACTGCCCTGGCTAGTGAGGCTCAGTGGACTGAGTGCGGCCTGTGAACCAAAGGGTTGCTGGTTCAATTCCCAGGCAGGGCACATGCCTGGGTTGGGGGCCAGGTCCCCAGCCAGGAGTGTGTGAGAGGCAACTACACATTGATGTTTCTCTCTCTCTCTTTCTCTCTCTCTGCCCTCTTCTAAAATAAATAGGGCACTTGTGGGATCAAGAAGCTATACACTCATATTCACACATCAAGTATAAATTATTTGTTATTTAAAATTTTAGGAAGCATAAATATATAAACATAGTACCATATAAAATAATACCCAGAGCATTAAACAATACCAAAATATCTCTTGCTGTGGATTCTGGCCAGCAAAATCCGTGGTGACCGTGACTGAATGCATGTATATAAATCTCACACAGAAAATACACAGGAATAGAGAACCAGGACCACACAACTCCTCCCCTATCATCTGGGAGAGAGCCCCGAGCATTGGGTCTAGGGATTTTTATTGAAAATTTTGGGCACAGAGCATCAGAATGGTCTTCATTAACTTATGAATAGATTGTAGATTCAGGTCCAGTGGTAAACGGACCAGGGAGGTACATCAAAAAGGAGAGATATACAAATGGAAGGGCAACAGTCTTGGGTTGATCCCAAGAAGACTTGGATCAACATTTGACCAGGAAGAGCCCAGACATGCATTAGCATAAATTCTTTAATCCAGGGAGGGGGCAGGTTTCAGCAGTAGCAAGGTTTTATTTTGAATCTAAGAAATATGTTAGCCTGATTTTTCCACAGGAAATTCTGTTTCCATGAACATGGGTCCACGCATGCTGGCTGGTGCTTATCACGAGAGTCTTTGCTCTTATATGCATGAGAGCCAGGGCTAAGCTTCTCCACTCATGGAAATATGAATTCCCCTTAATCTCTATTGGATAAAAATGTTAGAGAACCCTATAATTAATATTGGAATTACATAACACCACATTTAATAATAAGTTTCATCTTCAGAGTTTGTCAGTGGTAGTTGAAATCCTTTGATTTTGATGCCCTACTTCTGTGTGTGTGTGTGTGTGTGTGTATGTGTGTGTTTTGGCCCATCTTTTCTTGTATCCTTCAGTCATTCCTCACATAATCATGGTTCAAGGACTCAACCCGTTTTTTACTGTTCTATTCACAGTGTCTTTAGCTGAGATATTCAAAACTATACCTTTACCCATGACTTCTCTGCTGTCTTTCAGACTAGTATGACTCAAGTTCTTAATATGTCTTTTGGTGTGTTCTATAAGCACATTTATGTGTTTAGATGAATGAACTGTCAACTTTCCTCTCCAAACTATTTTTCTTTCTATATTCATATCCTCATAGATTAACCCAATGTAGTGGTATTTAGGCTGGCATCTTTGGATATATTCATGGAACCCATGAAATAGTATGAGTATCCTTTAGTCATAAGACAGGCATTACTCAGATTTTTAAATAAGTCTATGACCCTCAAAATATTAAGAATAGCTGTGTTATAGAAATAAAACAGAAATGTGGAGATGTTCTACTCCATGTTGCTGAATCCCTATATTCTATCAACTATCAATATGTACAGATTAATATTTGAATCCTCTGCTATATTTTATTATCACAACCTTAATTGAAACTATCAGTACTTCTCATTTTAATTAATCCAAATGTCCTCTGAACAATTTCTCTATTTCTGCTATTGTGATCTAATCTCATGCTGCTACTGAAATGCCCTTTCTGAATTTTGTATTTGACTATACCATTTTCCTACTCTGTTTAGATTTCTGAGAGAATTTTAAGAATCAGACTCTCTGCAATGTCTGCATTTCCTCCTTTTGTACACATTGTCAATTTAGAATCATTGCTATAATGAGATACAGGTATTACTGAGTGTATATTTTTAGGTGAGAAATATTGGTCAAGAAATGAGAGATGGGTGAGTTGCCAAAGCAGACGCCCACCTCTGTTGGAAGAGCCTTGGTCCCCAGCAGACCGGAGGTTGGTGTGTACGTGGGGACTGATCTGCGGAGGCTGGCAATCCCAGTGGGAGGAATTGGAGACTGAACTGAGAAAGGGAAACCCAGGCCCGGAGCTCCGGGATCAGACGTGCACATGGCGGAGCCAGTCGGGGGCGGCTGGCGTTGGTGCCCAACCGGGCGCCCAGGCCTACGGCTTGCAAGCTCCGAATCCAGAGACAAAAGCGATCGGCGAATGCAGAGGCGCGGAGCTCACTCCTGGAGGGCCTGAGACACAACCCAGACCTGCGGTGCAGAGTCCCTCCGTAGGGGAGAAACAGAGGAGCTACATTGAGCCCCACTGAGGGGAGTCACAGACATCATAAACTCTGACTCAGGGTGGGGGTCAGGCGGCACAGAGGAGGTGCTGAAAACTCCCGGCAACTAGGCTGGAGGTGGGACGGCAGCTGAGAGTGCAGCACAGGAAGACAGCAGATCTTCCCAGCCTGATGCTGTTGAAGCCAGCCAACGAAAGTATTTTTTTATTTTTATTTTTTATTTTTTTTATTTCTTTCGTTTTCTCTTTGTTTCTTTGTTTGTTTTCCCCACCCTCCTTCCTATCTGTCTCTCCATATTTTTTAACTCCATCTACCTACACTTCATTTGGTATTCCTAGTTTTCTCTTCCTTTTATTTCCTATTTTTTATTATATGTTACTTTCAAATTATTTTCTTCTTTATCTTTCTTTTTCCTTTTCTTTTTCTTTCTTTTCCTTCTTTTTATCCATTCCCCTCTCTTCTTTATCCACAGGTGAGACATTAAACCTGGAATTGTGACGAGAATAGAGTGGGACCCAGACAAGAGTCAGCCCAAAAAACAGAGAGTGATACAAAATTAACTTCGCTGCTTCAGAGAACTTCACAGATCAGTTTAAGAACCAGAGGCTAGCAAGAAGAATCCCACAAACAATGGGAAGACAAAGAAACAATCCCCAAACGAAAGGAAAGGAGGAAGCCCCAGAAAAAATGATAAATGAAACAGAGGCAAGCCAACTATCAGGTATTCAGTTCAAAGCATATGTTAAAAGGCAGCTCAAGAAACTCGAGAAGCTTGATGAACTCACAGAAAACTACCAGAAACTACAGGGAAACTATAATGAATTCACTGAAAACTATGTTAACATGAAAAAGGAAATAGAAACTATTCACAAGGGCCAAGAGGAAATGAGGAATACAATATCTGAACTGAAGAACACAATAGAAGGAATCAAAAGTAGGCTCGATGAGGCAGAGGATCGGATCAGCGAGCTGGAGGACAAGGTTGAAAAAAGCACCCAAAAAGAGCAAGAACAGGAAGAGAGGCTCAGAAAGAATGAAGAGGTATTAAGGGAAATGCAGGACAACATGAAACGTAACAATATTTGTATTATAGGGATACCAGAAGGAGAGGAAGAGCAGCAAGGGATGGAAAATATGTTCAAAAAAATAAAGATGGAAAATTTCCCTAATCTGATGAGAGAAAAAGCCACACAAATCCGGGAAATACAGAGAGTCCCAATCAAAAGGAACCCTAACAGGCCCACTTCAAAACACATCATCATTAAAATGGCAAAATTCCATGACAAAGAGAGAATCCTAAAGGCAGTGAGGCAGAAGCAGGAAGTAACATACAAGGGAACCCCAATAAGGTTAGCAGCTGACTTCTCAATGGAAACACTCCAAGCCAGAAGGGAATGGCAAGAAATATTCCAAGTAATGAGAACCAGAGGCCTGCAACCAAGACTACTCTACCCAGCAAGGCTCTCAATCAAGATAGATG